>JAVTVY010001949.1:0-35370 GCA_036873755.1 Hanleya hanleyi | reverse complement strand
AAAGTATATAATAAACATATTTTCGGGCACACCGATACTGCATTAAACCGAGGAGACATTATAATAGTGACCACCGGGAGATAACTCACTCCGATACCAAATCAAGATAGCAATGAAGTTAATATTTCTGCTTTTTTCAAATACATTTCAAATACAATTAGCGGTACTTCAGCCATTATCCCAAATATATTAATGATCAACATAATCCATTCATATCAAATCTGGGCAAAACGCAAATTGAAGCATTCAGATCAATGGCAATATAAAGGCCCGCCTATTGTTATCATTATTATTATGAAGGCAACAACTAGTATCGTAATCTGTTTGAGCTAAAAAACATTCAAGAATGCTGAGGATAATTAGGAACAAATGCGGAACACACGACACGTTCGACCCAAGGTGATGTAATATCTAGGCACATCGTAGAATATTTCTCGTCTAGCCAGTAACCCTACGAAGGCCTGTGCTTCTTGAGACCTACCCTGGCATTCCACCCCCACCTCCCCTTGAATATTTTTCTAACCCATTGACCTGGGGGGCTGAAATTTACTATAATATATCTTGGGATAAAGCTCTAGGGGAACAAAATCCGATAAAGCCTCTCTGATGATGTTAAATTGACGTCATATTTTGAAAATGTTTTATTGGCCGATTTTTCGAATTGTTTATTTATGTATATCTTTTCCACAAAACTGAATAATACATTGGTAAGGAAATATTTGATGTGAAATGAATACATTTTGAAATTTTTATGCATAAAGAAATTGAAGAAGAATGACGAAAACGCAACATTTTAGTCAAACCCTCATGGCCGCCATTTTGAATTTACCCACAATCCTCTGCTCGTAGGGGTAAGCAAAAATGCTCAAAATCACCCCAATATGATCATCTATCAAGTAACGATGTAATTTTATATTGTCTTCCTCCTCCCCCCTCCCCAAGGCCTGGTAAGCCAACTCATTGACACACTTCTAAACCCATATATTCAATTTGTGCCTTCACATATACATAAACATTTTCAACCATATTCTTGATCGCATTATAAGAAAGAAAGAGTTTTTTTTCTTTACTTTTTTGTATTTTGAATGAAACGACTTCCCACAGAAACAATTCCAACTATGTCGGCAATAAGAGCGATCATATTGGACACTGGTTGAACAATTGTCCTTCCAAAACTAACGCACTTTCTGGCAAGGAGTTCATTCTCTCAAGTATCCAATGTTGTCATGAAATGATCTCTTTTAAAATTTGAAAACGAGAATATACAAGCAAATATTTGGAGCAGTGATGGGATTTAAATTGCAATTTACTCTTGCAACCGCCACTCTCGTACTTGGATATCCACAAAGAATGGATCATGGACGCGGAAATTCTTTAATGGACGACGGATGAATATTGGATGAGGGACCCATCTGTTGAATCACCTATCTGTCTGGTTCAGCGACATATAGACAGTGGAGAAACCTAATGGGATTATACAATATATATATATATAGTTTGCGTAATAGTGTGGATATGGGACATGTACGCCTACCTACATCTGCTGATGTAATGCATTTTTATCAACCTACACAAATTTGAAACACTTCTCATTCGGTTTCAGAAAGACGAGTCTGTGTGAGAGAGACATGCGTTATATACATTGTATATTCCTAAACGTTTCTGTTAGTCAGTTCATGAGATGTAATTCTTAAAATTTCTTATTTCAGACGAATTGTACTGAAGGATAAGCCTTTTTCAAATGAATAACGCGACGATCAATAGTTTCCGAGGTTTTAGGCGATACTTAGAAAACAAGCGCTGGATGAGCGCAAAGACCTCCGTCGAGGCAACAGGGTCCGTAGCGTAATACATCACTGAATAACATACGGCCGGATGCCAAGCTCAATTTTGCATTTGTTGGACGTTAGCTTCATCAATGGTAATTAATCTGGGATTGAGGGTTCCTCACTAGGATGTCCAGACAGGGATGTGAAAGTCACATTCCCAGCAAATAATTTTTGTTTGATTTGACGTGCTTGAAATATTGGGGTATGGAATAGAGTATATTGATGGAAAACCTGGAAAAGTGCTTGAGACATTAGGCCCCATCCCACCCACACCTCCCCAATGAGGATCCCCTCACCCAAATCAACACGTTAGCGACAGAAATGAGACCCTGTGTGCCTAGTTGTACCAACTTGCTTGTGATTTTGTGCTATAGGCCCAACACAGCAACACTTCATATTTTGTATGTGTACAGTATAGCATCATCATTGATGAGAGAATGCTCTTCAAAACACACCTGATTTTACCGACACTTCGTTCTGATCTGTCTCAACATCATATGATGAGGATTCAATGTGCTCGGTATAATTTTGTATACTGGTGTTACAGGTCACCTTCGCCTCACCTTACTGTATCAATGACCATGGACTTGTACATGTATCACATTCACATTGAATGGTGATGGCTGATGAGAATATTGCCCCTATGGAACAAATGACTGGATTCCACGCAGCAAATATTTATTGTGTAACGGTGAGAAGAAAATTAATTGTATAAACATTCCAAGCCTCATTGAACACAAGCCGCACCATACTTGATATGAATATAACGCGCGTACATTAGCTCGCTTGGACGTCGCTTAGTTAAATATGGACAGACTCGCAAAATCTCAAAATTTTCAAAAGCCACAAAAATGCCCTCAGCTTGTACAGAGTAAGTAAAAATACTTATGTACAACTTGATGTTTAGAAATGACTGTGTTGAGCGGTTCTATTCCCAACTTCTCTTTTATTCTATGTCATAGAGGACAGGGTTTGGTAGATAATTAAAAACTGTATTAACTCGGCTTCACATTTTAAAGAATGACTTTAATTGAGCCAAAGATGAAAGAGAAATACACTTATAAAAAAAATCTATTTAAAAAAATATCTGTATATATGTTTATATTAATTTCCATAATTTATTGAAAAAAACTATACGTAGACTTCGACCACCCAATATCACACAGGCCAGGCAACTGTGAGAACAAGTGAAAGATACCCATCGAGTTGAGCGGATTTGCAGATAAACAACAACAAAAAATTGCACTTTGTGCCTCACGAGGCCCTTCTCCATAGAGTGCATGCCAGTTATTTTTCTAGACTACAACAACAGCAGTTTTTGCCTGTATCACAGTCCGAGCTTCCGATTACCCTTCAACCTTACCCAGACGACGGATAATTTTTGACAGATTGTCCGGCTAGGTTGTTGATCGGATTCACAGATCATGAATTCCACCGTGACGGATTCACCGTTGGGAAGACTTTTTCTTTATTCAAAGTCATGTACTCGGAAGTTCCGTGGTCATACCCATGTAGTTTCAAGTTTAGTTTGCTACTCTATATGACATCTGTTTACGGATTAAAAATTCAAAGTCCACAAGGGAATCTTAATACAAACTACAAATAGTGACACACACAAACCTCAGTAGTGTGCCTCCCCACAGAGTAAACATCGTCTACCCCCCTGAGGGATCCCCACTCTAAAGGTGAATGTGAAAACTATACAAGCAATACAATAATACACTGTCTCTGAACCTTGTCTCGGCCGAACAATAGCCCAGTTCTAAACCGGGACCGTTGCTAGGTGATACAACGAACAAAAGAACAGAGAACAAAAGACTCGCTCAAACGTGTACTCTGAGGGCTGGCTAGCGTACAGCTGTACACTTAGGGCTAAGCCTACAATGCACAGCAATATAACTTCGGTATGTTACATGTATCCAACCTACCTCGATTGACACAAATATTATGTGCAAATCGACCTACGGCAAGCCGAACGAAAAACGAACCAACTTCAGACTAGATCCAGTCAACAAGGAGAAATATATATACAACAGCAAAATACGAAATATTTACAGACAGCGAACAAACAGAGAAGCGGGAGACAGAGAAAAAACACACCAACCCTCTCGGTCACAAAGACCGAGCGGCAGTAATAGCGGCTCTCTGCCTTCCCAAACCAGGCCAAACTGACTAAGTCAGAAAAACGCCCTGAACAGCAAAAAACTGAGAAATAATTCTAAACTTTCACCACAGGTATTTGCCAAAAGTATTCACAAAATATATTACACAAAAATCAGAGCTAATATCAGCTGAAATACGCAGAAATAGACAAATTTCTCGGAGCGAAGTGAAAGCACGTCCGACTCCCAATCTCTCTACATCCGGGCCTCTCATTCTTTAGATGACGACTTTACAACGAATATTATGGATTAAGAATACTGATCGGCGATACGGATTTGATACTTTTGGAAGATCATGATGTCTTGCCGGCATCATTGAAAACTGTTGACCGTTTCTCTCTTGCAGGAAACAAGACTATGTTTATGTATACTATGATTGTCTTTTTAAATTTGGTGCTAATACTGTTATATGGAATATGGAATAGGTCTTTGGATTGTGGGTGCGGATATTCTCTAATGGACGACGGCTGGATTATGAATGACGGACTAGACACTTGTAATAGACGTGTCGCTGAGAGTGGTCCATAGCCGTTGCCATGTACTGGTGCAATCTTTGTGCCAGCTCCACTCACTGAAGTCAGGGATTTCCTGCTGGAGTGAAATGACCTGACTCTAGTAGAAACTCGCTTGCAGAAGCGCTCGTTTCACATGCTGCAACAGCGAGATGTTTCCCAGCTATCTGGTTGCAGTGGTGAGGAGGTGATGCTTGGCTTCATTGACACCGGCTGAACCACATCTCTTGCTGTACATTAGTACGATGAAGCGTTCTATAAGCTCCGTACGCATGGACTCTAGAGCGTCAGGATCGTGTGTAAGAGCCACTAGTGTGTGAGTGAGATTCGATATGCTTGTACAGGCTGTCCAGGCGGTCTTTTTGCCATATTCACGAAACTGAAGTCGTCTTGCACTCCGTTAGGCTGTGAAAGAGGGGTAGTGCCAATGACTTTGACGGACCAAGATCGGAACAGATGGCTTGGACTGGAATGCCACAATACTTTTTCCGGTACCGAAGCCCATACAGAGTTCAGAGTGGTCTAAGGCGCTTGGTTGGTGATCGCTAGTCTCATAACTCTGACCCGGCACAGGTTCGAGCCCAGCTGGTCCATGTGTCAAAGATTGTCAGTTGCTTGCGAACGAGCCGTGGTTGTCTCCGGGTACTCCGGCTTCCTCTATCAACCAAACTGACTGTCACCATATGAGTGAAGCAACTTTGAGTGTGACATTATGCTAAGTCCCCCCTCCTCCCCCGATAGACCGAGGGTCTCCAAAGACCGGACTGCCAAAACCAAAACACCGTGCGAACATAGGCTGTTATATGACCATCCTCTGTAGCTTGTGCCAGATGCAGGAAGGTCCTGGTATCCGCCTCGAAATGGTTGCACAGGTGAAGTGTTGCAAGGTCACAGCGCCTGTTGGAGAGCACAGACTCAAAATTGGGACACGTACAGGCGGAGTTTATGGTCCATGTCAGTATTGGAGATCTGTGTGCTGATGAATGAGAATGACTCTTTTAGAATTACAAGCGTCTAGTCCGTCATTCATAATCCAGCCGTCGTCCATTAGAGAATATCCGCGTCCATAATCCAAAGACCTATTCCATTTTCCACATAACAGTATTAGCACCAAATTCAAAAAGACAATCATAGTATACATAAACATAGGCTTGTTTCCTGCAAGAGAGAAGCGGTCAACAGTTTTTAGAACTCCGAGGTCATTACGCTGCTCAGGCTGGCCGGACCTGACTGCCCGAGGATGGTTGATGAGTTCGAGGCAGTCCACGACCCACCATCGTCATCCACCGCTCATCACGAAGGACACAGCTTGCAAGTAAAGTTTCGAAATGATGTACTATCGTTCGTTGAGGTGTTGGAGCAGGTGGGAAACTGTTTCCTTGCAACGAGTCAGGAGCTTGTAGCACTCCATACACAAAATGTCATTGAGCAGGCCATCGTTAGCTCTCTATCTAAAATCCGTGAAGCTGGCCAAGCCCTTCACGCAGCATATGACAAAGAAATGTCAGTGATCCACATGGTGCATCGAAGAAACGCAACACATTCAGCGAGTACGTCACGCTCCTCATCTTACCATTTCTGGGATCCCAAGTGAATAGTGTTCTCCAACAGGCGCTGTGACCTCACAATACTTCAACCGTGCAACCATTCCGAGGCGGACACCAGGGTCCTCCTGCATCTAGCACATGCCATGGAGAAGGGTCATACAACGGCCTATGTTCGCACGATGGACAGCGATGTCCGGTTTCTGGAGACCCACGGTCTATCGGAACTCTTAGTGGGTTTCGGTAATGGAAAAAAATATTGTGACGTTCGAGTTCATACCATTTGTTCCGATGTCGGTCCGTCAAAATCCTTGGCACTGCCCCTCTTCCACAGCCTAACTGGATGCGACCCGACTTCACAGTTTCTTGAGAGCGGAAGCCACAAGTTATAGGTACTAATAATCATTGGTATATTGTTGCTTAAGCAGTCTTTGTATTGTATTTTGAACATTTAAATGCACACAGCGGCGTATCGGCACAGTTGAAGCATTTTGTCAGCAGATGTCATCTCCGAAGTATTTTAGTAATATTTGTTCCTGAATAATCTTCGTTCGATTGTCCTTAGTGGTAACTGTTGATCTTTGATCTATGACCCCAAAATGGGTGGACTTCAAATCTTCAAATCTGATCAGAATCGGATTCTTCGAATGCCAAATCAAATCAAAATCAAATCAAATTTTATTTAGAGTCGGGTAGATACAAACGAGAAAACATTAGCTCGTAGAGCTATTTATGCCGACTTTTGCAAACAATTTAAAATTATAACAAAACATGATAAAAACATTGAATTAAATTAACTTAAATCACACTAAATTAAATTACATTAAATTAAAATAAATTAGAACAAATTAAACTAAATTAAAGATTTAACATGTTAGTTAAAAGATATAAAGGTATAAAACATCAAATATCACAGAGGGGTGTAAAATTACGTGGAGAGGATAATTTGCCTATAAAAATGCCTATAACGTCAATTTGCATGCAGTGCATCTACAATTGACGTCCTTCCAGTTGTTTACAACATTTTTAAAAGTCCTAAAATTTTCAGTAATTCGAAAACCATTCGGCAGATTGTTCCAAATCTTGGCAGCTTCATATCTAAATGACTTCAAACCAAACCTGGTGGTTTTAACATACGGCTGTTCAAGTATGGCGTCAGATCTCAGATCGTAAATGGTTTCCTTAAAGGGAACGTAAACTCTGGTGAACCGTGCATGGCCAGTTAAAGCTTTTTCCTCATAGAATCCAAATCGTGTATCAGATATTTTTTTACAATTTTTTCAAAGCAGCACTAAACGTTTTAACTTCGTTACACTAGAACAACATAGAGGCCTCCATGTTTGAAGAATCGTGACGTCAGCGGACACTAGTTCTTCTGCCTGTGGAGGTAAAAACGCGTCAGTTGGCATGCAGAGGTGCAGTATTCGAGACCGTAGCTTACAAACATGAACGAGGATGATAGTGCGTCGTGTCGGGAATACCTGGTACATTGTGACAGCCAAATGCAGAGCAGCTCGGCATCGTAGAATATCTGCTAGAATCAGGCCGTATTCTACATCAAAGCTAACCTATAACATTGCCTCTGTTAGTCGGGGAACGGAGGAGTGCATAAAAACGACCATATGCGGCCATGTTATCTCGACGCAGAAAATGTCCGATGACGTAGGAGATTATCGGCACAACTGAATTTTGCGCTTTTCCATTGGATAAAAATCCTGCCCAAAATAAACATGGCGGCGCCCCCAAGAAATTCTAAATCACGGTATTTTCTATGTTTGCGTCTGTCTCATTCATTGGAAAAAAATGAGAAAAAATATTTGTCACCATTTTTTTAATCTGTCGGAACTCTTGTATAATTCCCACGGTGTTTTACCGCAGAGTTTACGTTCCCTTTAAGTTGAACAAGGTCATGAAGGTAATGAGGACCTTGGTTATTTACAATTTTAAAAACTTCAAGGGCAAGTGCTCGCGTCCTCCTTAAATAGGGGGTCCGAACATTTGCCCTAACTAATAAAATATCGTATCCACTTGTGTGGTCTTGGAACACGAAGCGTAAAGCTCTCTCTTGTAATCGTTCCATTTTCTTAGTGCTAGTATCACTACAAAAGTGCCACACAAGTGGACAAAAGTTAAAATTTGATAGGATGAAGCTAAAATAGATACTCTTTCTTCCGTGTAGAGATAAAAGTTTACCAATTCTCTTAAGAGCATTGATTTGCTGGGAGGCCTTTTTACACAAATTTGCAATATGTTTGTCAAAATTTAATTTGTAGTCCAGAGTCACACCAAGAAGTTTCACAGAGTCGCTACAAGAGATGGTATTTTTACTTATATTAAAGACAGGTGCAGCGTCTCTGGTTCGTGGTCCGAAAGCTATGGCCTGGAATTTCTCCGGATTTCCTTGCATTTCATTGTTGTCGAACCACTCTATTAGTGTGGCACTATCTTGTTGTAACTCTGACTTTACGGTACACACAGATTTACCTGTACATAGCAAAGTATTGTCATCGGCATAATTGTATAAAACACCCTTTTCAATAAAATAGAAAATATCATTCATGAAGAGATTAAAAAGTATGGGCCCAAGTATGGAACCCTGAGGGACACCGAATATGATCAGAATCGGATTCTTCGAATGCCACAAACCCCTATGGTATTATTTGGGATTCTAACCATTTTGGTGTTTCACCTACAATTGACCTCTCGTTTGGATGACCTCTATCGCGACTCTCAAATGAGATATTGCCCTCGCCAAAATAAGGTCAGATTCAGGTCACTCAACCCCGGAAACCAATACAATTGACTCCATAATGACCTTTGGGGTGACCTTGAATGGTGGCCTCGACCTCAAATCGTTGAAATAAAATCACAATCAGATTCCCCGACCCCCCAAACCACTAAAAAGTGATATTATTCATATTTCTAGCTCTTGGGTTATTGACCTCTAACCTAGGTGGCGACCATATTGGGTTTCGCAAATATGGCGGCCCTATGGGGCGCCCGTCTTGGCGCCCGTCAAAAATCAAAACTGTATGGTATGGGCGATATATGGGCCAAATTTGGTGCTTTTGGAAGAATGTGAACCAAAAAATCCCTAGCAGCCCTGACTACGAATCAGAAGTGACATCTAAGCTACCTTTAGTTCTACGACCCCTCAGTCGTTGTCTAACCTGGCTAAAGGGTGGGTCAGGGGAACAACGGGTCTCCTTGAACAAGGCCGATAAGGGGTTGTCCTCGTCTTAACAATGTCTAGGAGACGACAGAACTCCTTGAAAAGATTCCCTATAAAATTCTGTCCCTGATCTGTGTGAATTTGTAACGGCACACCAAACCAACATACAAAATTCTCTATGAACGCTTGGGCCACCAGCTCGGCAGTCTGAGGACTAAGGAGAGTGAATTCTATCCACTTGGTAAATGGATCTATCATCATCAAAATATATTTGTTCCCTTTCGAACTAGTCACAAACGGCCCTAAGATGTCCAAATGAAGTCTCTCCGTGGTGATCCCAGCATGGAACATCCCCAAACCTGCTCTAGGGTGTAGGTGTGGTTTTTTGTTACGATTACAAACTGAACAAGTCCTCACATATAGAAAAAGGTTTCAGAATTTCTAATATAAAAAATGCACTGCCATGTTCTTTGCTATATAGCCTGGACTTTCCATCTAATCCTCAGGTTGCATTGTCACAATTTACTTTTTGTATATATACACTTTGGATAGAACAAGCCCTCTATGGGCTTTATTCCCGCCTTCTGTACGGTTAAATACATTATATACATTTACGATTTAATAATTTATGTTAACCATATATTAGGTGAATAGTTCTGGCAATTTATCACATTACGATAGGAGCCGAGTGTGCCATAATATCTACCGAAATGTCAGTTCAAGCGGAGATAACTCGTGTATGGGTCTGGCTATGTCATACCATAAATAGTTTACCAATTAATGGATACATTGTGGGCTCATCTAATCGATCAGCGTTTGTTTGTTTGTTTGTTCGTTTATTCACCAGATAAAACATATGTACAATAAAGTTAAAATTTATACACATACATCATGAAAATCTGGCGGGATGAAAACCCCAAAGGGCTTGTAATGTCCCAAGTAATATAAAACTAAATATTTAAAGACAGATTTATACAAGATTTAGATAGACAAGACTGGGTGAAGATTAAGTATAAATTAGGTGAATAAACAGAGATCATAAATGAACAATAAACAGAGATTATAAATGAACAATGTGCATTTGTTTGCCATATAACATATTCCTGGGTCGGTGAGAGCCTTATACATTAAGTAAATATTCTTTCAGTTTTGATTTGAATAGTGATATGGATTCGCATGACTTTAAGGTTGACGGCAGCTTGTTCCATTCTTTTGGAGCAATGATTTTTGAAGTATGTAAAGAAAGATTTGTCCGATAGAAAGGTCGATATAAATTATACAAATGACCGCGCGTAGGGTAGGCGTGTACCTGGATCTGTCTCGTAAAATAATTTTGAAATCGAACTGGAACTAAATCGAATTTATGAAGAAACTTATGGGCAAACTGGAGAGTGAGGTAAAGGTTCAGTTCTGACAATATCAGGATCTTGTATGAGGCAAACAAAAGCACAGTGTGCTCAAGTCTAGAGCTCAGTGAAATAATTCTAACGACTCTCTTCTGCAGTAAAACAAGTGTATGAAGATGACTCGGATAAGTATTAGACCATACCACATGGCAATAAGATATATATGGATAAATCAAAGAATAATAAGGAATGTAAAGGGTTCTTTTAGTAAGGGCTCCTTTGATGCAGTTTAGAACACCTATGTTTCTAGAGATTATTTTACATATTTCATTTATATGGGTAGTCCATCATTCACATAAACTCCAAGAAATTTGAATGACTTAACTTGTTCTATACTGAACCCTAAAACAGATAACGTTGGCGTAAAATCTAAACGTGCATGTGAATGTGGCTGAATAAGCATGAATTTTGTTTTCTCAAGGTTTAAGGATAACATGTTGCTTGAAAACCAGTTGTACATAAAATGAAGCTCAGCCGACATAGTTTGAAAAAGGGAAAGAGGATTTTCATCGGACAGTATTACACTTGTATCATCAGCAAACAGGATAATTTCTGAAGAGTGAATAGCCATATTTAAATCGTTAATGTATATGAGAAATAGTATAGGTCTTAGTATAGACCCTTGTGGAACACCACACGTAACAAGACCTGGTGACGAAATAGTATCGTTATATAATGTAGATTGATAACGGTCTGTCAAGTAACTTTTAAACCAATGGTTACTGATACCCCGAAAGCCGTAGTAGTTCATTTTTCCTACTAAAATAGTATGATTGACTGTGTCGAATGCCTTAGAAAGATCTAACAAGCGCTGGATGAGCGCAAAGACCTCCGTCGAGGCAACAGGGTCCGTAGCGTAATACATCACTGAATAACATACGGCCGGATGCCAAGCTCAATTTTGCATTTGTTGGACGTTAGCTTCATCAATGGTAATTAATCTGGGATTGAGGGTTCCTCACTAGCATGTCCAGACAGGGACGTGAAAGTCACATTCCCAGCAAATAATTTTTGTTTCATTTGACGTGCTTGAAATATTGGGGTATGGAATAGAGTATATTGATGGAAAACCTGGAAAAGTGCTTGAGACATTAGGCCCCATCCCACCCACACCTCCCCATGAGAGGATCCCCTCACCCAAATCAACACGTTAGCGACAGAAATGAGACCCTGTGTGCCTAGTTGTACCAACTTGCTTGTGATTTTGTGCTATAGGCCCAACACAGCAACACTTCATATTTTGTATGTGTACAGTATAGCATCATCATTGATGAGAGAATGCTCTTCAAAACACACCTGATTTTACCGACACTTCGTTCTGATCTGTCTCAACATCATATGATGAGGATTCAATGCGCTCGGTATAATTTTGTATACTGGTGTTACAGGTCACCTTCGCCTTCACCTTACTGTATCAATGACCATGGACTTGTACATGTATCACATTCACATTGAATGGTGATGGCTGATGAGAATATTGCCCTTATGGAACAAATGACTGGATTCCACGCAGCAAATATTTATTGTGTAACAGTGAGAAGAAAATTAATTGTATAAACATTCCAAGCCTCATTGAACACAAGCCGCACCATACTTGATATGAATATAACGCGCGTCCATTAGCTCGCTTGGACGTCGCTTAGTTAAATATGGACAGACTCGCAAAAATCTCAAAATTTTCAAAAGCCACAAAAATGCCCTCAGCTTGTACAGAGTAAGTAAAAATACTTATGTACAACTTGATGTTTAGAAATGACTGTGTTGAGCGGTTCTATTCCCAACTTCTCTTTTATTCTATGTCATAGAGGACAGGGTTTGGTAGATAATTAAAAACTGTATTAACTCGGCTTCACATTTTAGAGAATGACTTTAATTGAGCCAAAGATGAAAGAGAAATACACTTATAAAAAAATCTATTTAAAAAAATATATGTTTATATTAATTTCCATAATTTATTGAAAAAAACTATACGTAGACTTCGACCACCCAATATCACACAGGCCAGGCAACTGTGAGAACAAGTGAAAGATACCCATCGAGTTGAGCGGATTTGCAGATAAACAACAACAAAAAATTGCACTTTGTGCCTCACGAGGCCCTTCTCCATAGAGTGCATGCCAGTTATTTTTCTAGACTACAACAACAACAGTTTTTGCCTGTATCACAGTCCGAGCTTCCGATTACCCTTCAACCTTACCCAGACGACGGATAATTTTTGACAGATTGTCCGGCTAGGTTGTTGATCGGATTCACAGATCATGAATTCCACCGTGACGGATTCACCGTTGGGAAGACTTTTTCTTTATTCAAAGTCATGTACTCGGAAGTTCCGTGGTCATACCCATGTAGTTTCAAGTTTAGTTTGCTACTCTATATGACATCTGTTTACGGATCCATGAAAAATCTACAGATGATCCAGCATTTTCAGTAAATCATGCTTCGAAATGTTCGTGACGGAATCACCTGAAACGGACATGACTCTTGACTAGTGTTGCTTGTCTATTTTTTTGCTGCTCTGTTTCAATCTGACTATTCTTATATGACATCTCTTACTAACATACAGTACCCAAGGATGATAAGATTTTTTCATCGTGAGAAAAACGCGACTGGATCATCCCAGGGGTTAAATCTAGTCCGTGACGGAATCGACAAAAAATCGTGATGGAATCACGAGTGCGCTTTTTAAATCTTATCGGTAAAAGTGCTTTATTAATTACACATTTTCTTCAAAAAAATATTCCTAGAGTGAATTTATCTCTTCTACTTAGAAAATTAAAACTCTGACCTCTTATTTTTACTAAGGTATACAGCTCCCGCCACATGCATATCTTTTCTGCAGATGTTTCAAAATAGTATAGTTTTCAGTAAAGTGCAATTTTTCTTCTTTGACAATTTAGAATTTCCCGAGTTCTTCATGTTAAAAAATTGCGGGGAAAATATTTCGCTATTAAAACACATCTTCTCTATTATTGGCTTGTTCCCGGGGATCATAGGAAGCGAATAGAACAAACAGCATGCTAATATAGGGGCTACGACAGAAAGTGGAGTGCATTTTATGCGAAAAAGGGCTGTTTAGCAATGTCCGCTTTTCCGTGGAATTCTTGAGCGCACGATTGAAGTATCATGGGAAGATATATATTTTCAGTCGCTATCTCCCCCCCCCCCCCAATCTTCAAACAAAAGGAAAAGAAAAAGCCGAGAGAGCGCCTCGTGAGGCAGAGTTATTTTTCCAGACTACAAGTTTTTGCCTGTATCACAGTTCGAGCTTCCGATGACCCTTCAACCTTACCTAGACGACGGATAATTTTTGACAGATTATCCGGCTAGGTTGTTGATCGGATTCACAGATAACGATTGAAGCATGGGAAGATATATTTTTTCAGTCGCTATCTCCCCAACCCTCACCCCCCAACTAAAAAAAAAAGAAAAGAAAAAGCCGAGAGAGTTCTTCGGAGTTTTACGTTTTTGACCTCTGACTTTGAATTTGACTTCTCACTTCCGACTCGCATCCTGGTGAAGGACACTCGTCCTTTATCTTTTTGCCGATTCAGAGATTCTCGAGGAAGTTTCCAATTATACTATCTGGAATGCGAGTTTTTCTTTCGTGAAAATTTACTCTTTATGAAAGCGCAGGTTTGTCTTCGTCGAAAACCGGCAATCTGTACCAGCGCGAAGCTATACTGTACACGCGCGAATTTAGTACCCTCGAATAAAGAGACCCGGTGGAAGCGCTGCAAAGGATACACACTTTTTGTGACGTAAGCATTCATTTGTGTCCAAAGAAAATTCAAGATTTCGTCGGGAACCATGACGATCCCTATTGGAAATACTATGAGTCGTGGGTTCCCCATATGACAATTATTTGGCGGGAGATTTCACGTTGCGCTCCTAGACCTCCGTCTGATCGACGGAGGTAAAAATGTTACAATGCTGAATTGTTTAGATTCCTTAGTGGTGACCAGGGCTTCGTGCAATGAAAGGACAGCAAGGAAAGTAGAATGTTTTTTTCTGAAGCCAAATTGATTCGCGCAAAGAATGTCCATTTTTTCTAGGAAATCAGTTATTCGAGAGGCCGCGGCCTTTTCAAGAATTTTGCTATAGCACGGTAAAACGGATATAGGCCGATAATTTTTCAATAAGTGGGTATCACCAGATTTGAATATTGGCGACAGTTTAGCGATTTTCATGGCAGACGGGAAAACTACTGTTTGGAAGGATAGATTTATAATACAAGATAAAGATGACGCAATGTCACTGGCAACCAGTTTGACCATAGACATACATATTCCGTCAATACCAGGTGCGGCACATTTCGAATTTAGTATAAGCTCCGTTACCTCTGCTGCACTGGATGGAGTAAATTAAAAATCCTCATCTGTTGGGTTCTTCAAGAATTCGGAAAACTCTACATTTATATTAGGTATTTTATCAGCAGGTTTGCTAGCTGAGTCATTCTACCATTGCGGTATATTTCGTGTCCCTTGGGCCAGAAAGACGCAATTATTTTCAGAATTGAAAATAAAGATATATACAAACTTAACTATTGTTACTCTGCAATAAAAACACAAAATGTAACTTAAAACACAATGGAATAGTTATTTTTAACTGATTTTGTATTGTGCTAAACTAAGCTTTTTTGGTGTCCCAAGTGAATTTCCTTGTTATTTTAAATACATAATATTAATTTTATTAGCGGATTTAAAAGTTTATACCTGTGTTAATACATTCTTTTGGTTGTTCTTTTTTAACAGCAATGACCATTAATTTAACATCAACTGAAATTATTAGAATTTATGATGTATATTTCCATGTCCCGTGTGTCTCTGTCAACCCTGTTACTTTCTATTAAATCCACTTGTTATACGGAGTTATCGGACCTTGATGCGTAACTCCACCACTCGAGGTCGCTTTGTCCAACTACTTGAAGAAGTCAGCGAGGCGGCAGAGTACAAGGTAGTAATGTGTATAAAATGGCATAAAAAGTCTATTTTATCCTTGCGTATGTTAATACAATGTCAACACTGTTGCTCATTTGTATTCTAATATATTCACCATAGTGAACATAACTCGTAGTGTACATATAAAGGGTACCCTCCTGCTCTTGACCGCATATAATCGCCATGACTTGCATGTTTCTGAGGCGTATATTTCCCATGAGGCTCTAGTTTGTCAACCCTGTTACGGTCAACTCTGTTACCTTCCGCCCGGTAACAGCATCGTCACCTAGTCAGGGGCGTCGTTGGGGGGGTCGTCAGGTGCGAACGACCCCCCCCTTGGACGCGCCAAAAAAAAAAACAGAAGAAAAAGAAACAAAAACAGAGAAAACAAAAACAAAACAAAAAAAGCAAAAGGGAAAAGGAAGGAATAAAAAAATTCCGTCTCCAGGCTCGTAAGCATGCTCCGTTCCAGTAGTGACGCGTCAGTTCGCTCACCAATCGGTTTACCACGACTTTCCGTTTTATGGTCATAAAGTGGATTATGAAAGAGCTGCAGCTCTGTTCATGAGACTCCACCCTCGACGGATACAGCAGGGGAACCCTCGACGGATAAAGCAGGCGAATTTACTATTCAATTAATCATTAACACTAACTCTTGTGGGGTTTTTTCCTTCTGCTTAATGCGTGTGGTTTTGATAATGAAGCATCGGCAGCCTCGGTCTATCGTTGGCGAAGTGCAAAACGGGCAATAAACCGAAAGCTGTATATGTATAAGCTTTGCTGAAGGCTATACTACATTCGTGATATTTCATTTCGGAAAATATATCAGTTTAATTTTTTTTCTAGTCAGTATTTTACCATGGCCACGTTTTAATGAGTGATACTAGTTTCATTTTTCTAGTCAGTATTTCACCATGGCCACGAGATATAGTCCATGATACACAGTTTGATATTCTACACAATATTATTGTGATATTTTCAGCAAAAGTTGAATATTCACAGTCATGAAATGACATATGGATCGGAAAGTGATATGATGATGTTTAGTTTTAATCATTTTAACATGGTTACAGTGGCGTCGGAAGCGGAGGGGCCAGCCCCCCCCCCCTACTTTTGATTTAGGGGGGCCCGAATATCTTTTGGCCACCCACTTTTCAGCATCCCTACCTGACCATGTCCCCACATAAAAATTACAGATAGAGTGTCAGGACGTGTAGTGGGTGTGTTATAAGCCCGTTTTGTTTGTGTCAAACCAGGAAGTCAAATGGAGTCCGGCGTATTCTTCAATATCGATGCGGGTTTATGCGAAACAAATGTGAAAATATCACCATAAATCTATATACATTGTGATCAGATTTGTTTCCGGGGAAAACGGGTAAAACGCATTTATTTGCTTACATACGAACGGACTGGAATTTATTTTAAATCCGACTATATAAAATCCTTCATCACACGGGTTAAATATAACTAAATTAGGACATACTCAATGCAATCATTTAATTTTTCTCAACCTACCAGTCAAATGTCTGTGAATGCGACCGTTCAGCAGGGTATCAAATGTTAGTAAAACTATATATTCAATACGGCGGTTCATCCCCTATTTGCAACCAATCAAATCAATGTACACCCGAAACATTCCACATGGTTATGTCATATAGGTGAAATTAGGGGCTCTCCAAGCTGCACTGTACAGTTAAATTATTATAAATATCTAATTACACCATATCGGGAATGTATTATAAATGAATGCAAATTTCGGACTCTCACATACCTGCACCATACATTTAACATACATGTTAAATCTACAATTTTCTGTAGTGATGTTTCGATATCTAATTAGAGAAAACCAGTTAACTTGCTAGATGAAATGAATGAATGTTACATGAAATGAAAGGAATGGATTCAGGCCAGAAAGTATTGAGAGAAGACGAAAGGCAGACCCCATCAAACTATTTTCAAATATGATGCATGAAGTGAGACAAAATGCAATGAAGCAAACACAAACCCGTGACCACCCAACGTGTATAATCCAAAGACCTAATTCGTATAACATCCACATCAAAGAAAAATGTGGATGGTCGAAACTGAAAATGTGTACCTCAGTTCATATAAATTAATTCGATAAATATATCTCATTCGAAAATGGATACTTGTCAGTTTCTTTTGTTTCATTCTTGAAGCTAGACTTACATTATGGGAACGTTCTATTAGTCTATGATGCTTAATTGATATTGACAAACAAAAACAAACATTCCAATGCCTTCCTTTTGTATAAAAAACGTAATTGAAAAAAATACGAAAAGATCCATATATATAAATTGTCAATACAATAGTTATATCACTAGCAAGTGTCAGATCCGATATCAAGATTCAATAATCAGCCGCAGTCCATAACGAAATTCCGCTTCAATAATCGCAAGATCTATTTCGTATGACAGTTAGCTTCAATTCCAATGTGTATAAAATAAATACAAGAAAAACAGTTTTCGATGATGTCAGCTAAAAATAATGATGTTCTATACATAAACTTCACTGATCATTATTCTTTATCCAAATGAATGCCAAGTCGTCTCCAGAGTACCAGTCACGCTCTGAATGCGTTATTCATTTGAACGCTATGTGAAAACACATGATATCCAAACAACCTCCAACCTTAAATTAATAAATAAATTAATATCCTATCAATTCTCTCCAATCGTACATGTCGCTATATAGAATATTAAGTATTACAATTGAATTTGGTGTTCTGGGCGCTCTTATCATGAATATTTAATAGCATTATGACATCATGGTCGCATCTGAACTAGTCCACTTGCAGTCGGGGAGGGGAGATAGGGTCACAGTGTCCGTTTACCATAACGTTCACCCGAAAGACCAGTCTATATATCTACCACGTATTATGGTGCCACAATGTTGGGACCGCGGAAACATGAAAAGACACCCAGCCAGACACGGGACCGCGGAAACATGAAAAGACACCCCGCCAGCGCGGCGTCTAAGTCGACTGAGCCAACCAAAATTTCTCTGTCATTAAATGTTCCCTTCAAAGCACTATGAAGTGCTCTAAGGATTGGTTGTCACTCGAGTCACTGCAAGCCTGTTAGATCCTTCAAGCGACATATCTAAATGGGGGAGCAGACAGGATTTAATTTTAATCAGATTGAACAGCCTCAGACGTTATAGCCAAAAACAAAAATTAGCTAAAATCTAGTTGCATTGTAAGGCTGTGTTATCTTGCCGTCAGGTATTTGCGCATCCCTCTTCTGTCCAGTTTTGCAAATATCAGGCCAGTTTCGGCAAAATGAGTTGTATATATGTGATTAATTGGAGCGATATACAAGAGGTGGCACAAACTGACATCTGGCGGCTAAAAGCAACCATATGACTCAACCACAAGCTTTTCTCGACACCTCACATTCAGACTTTAGACCCGAGAATACGGTGGACTTAGCCTTAATATCTCAGCCGCGCTGTTATTGCAGCTGTTCATGTGAAGAATATGAAGTATCCACACGGCCCGTAGCACCGGCTTAAGCGGATTTAGATACACTAGCTCGGGCGCTGTGATGACAGATCAGCTCAAACAAATAACTCGTTTGTTGTTAATGAATGAGCATCGAGGACGCCTGATGGCGTAAATGTCTCCGCATGGGGTAAACATGGTGAATGCAAGAATACCCTGAAAAACTAACCTGTAATGCCCGACGTCGTACGGCTTAAATTTCCCACCAAAATAATAAACCTACACATATTTGTCGAATGACATGTACAGGGGGCGGACCTCGGAGACTAACAGTCCAGCAGCAGATACCTACCATATACAGGTAATACATCGGAGCGATATGCAGAAAGGTGGGGATAATTGACGTCTGGCAACTAAAAGGCCACCAAGAGGGATTCTCGAACGTAGACTAAGTATCTCGGGCGCGCTTTTATTGCAGCTGTTCATGTGGAGACTATGAAGCATTCTCACGGCCCCTATACCATCTTAGTTTACCGAGATATCAGACCATCCCAACACGGTCGCCATTTCGATTCTACCCATATTTCATTGCAAACAAGATTGAGCAAACAGACCATCTCCAGTAATAACGTCGTTTCTTATTCATTACAATTAATGTTTCCTCCCAATCCCTTACTGTGATTGTCTTAAAGTTACGTATACCGATGCAAAATTCATTATAATCCAAGTTTTCACAATATAACCTTGAGTGGACAAGAGGCATGAGGAATTCCAACTAACCGGACACACTCAATCAGATTTTGTTTTTCTGTCTTATTTCAGGCCAGATTATTAGTTTGTCACCCACAAAATTATATGAATTTACTTCTGTACAACACTTGGTTGAAATGAAACCCTTTGAAACACTATCCAGATATAAGCGGAACATTTTATAGAAATAAAGAAAGAAAAAAAAACAGAACGAGGCGCGATAAACAGACACAAATAAAGGAAAAATACAATTTCTAGATTCATGACGTCATAGCGACGAAACTGAAGTAGTTACCGGAAGTCTGATTACTCTATCTTTCAGGTCGATATCAAGAAGCAATGCGTGGAGCATTTCAGTATGATAAACCGCGAACTAAAGAAAATATGGCAGGGAAATCTCCCCTACACCCATTTGGATTTAATGGTGTCATGACCGGATAATATCTATATGAATCCATGCTGAGGTCAAACGGGACTTAGTAGAAAGACGTATCTGGTCTAAAATTAAACGGTAGACATATATGTCAAATATCATCAAGAATGGATTACTGCGAAAGAAACAGAGAAAATCGGAGAAAATATTTCCCAAAATTCATGAGACAAAGGCTTCCCAAGCTTATGACGTCACTATGACGTAGCTATATTAGCTAGAGGAATTTGGACTATTTTATCTGAAAGGTCATTATTCGGAGGTAAATTTGTGTAAGTTTCAGATCGCGAAGCCCAGGGGTAATAAAAATATGAGGGCTGAATTACCCCAACCCCCATTCCGGTTTTAAATTTTTCAAAACCAGTCAGCATCAAACAATTGCATGTAGCAACCTTAGGCACCACCGTAGATATCTACATCAGCTATTTAACTGACCGGGAGATGTTGATCTTCATGAAAAAGAAGTCAAACAAAATCTACGCTGGGGGTGCTACGGAATGACATGTTCTCGCGAGTGGCTACCGGACTAATACTACAATCCCTCATCAGGACCTTATTGACCGTCTAAGTTCATTAATAGTATCTGTGTTCAAGAAAACTGATCGTAGATATATTAATGTCGGGAGCCATAAAGCATTCTTTAGCTCTACTACATACAAGAGATATCATTCATGGGATGTTTCTTTGTTTATAGAGTTGCTTGAATTTCTCATTAAAAATATTTATGTGAAATTTGGCAACACAATATATCAGCAGCATATAGGTATTCCAATGGGTACTAATTGTGCATCCCTGTTGGTTGACCTGTGTCTGTTCTCTTATGAATATGACTATATGCAGGCGCTTTCAAAAACCGATCCATTCAAAGCCCGTTCCTTCTCATTCACCAAACGCTATATAGACGATCTTCTCGCTATGGATAATCGCTATATAAATGACGCAGTGAAGGATATATATCCACCTTCACTGGATTTGAAGGAAACTACAGACTGCCTGTAGGGCTGTCTGTAGTTCAAGAAAACTCATCGTAGATATATTAATGTCGGGAGCCATAAAGCATTCTTTAGCTCTACTACATACAAGAGATATCATTCATGGGATGTTTGTAGACAGCCCTACAGGCACATCATATTTAGATCTATATCTCTATAAAATTGAAGCGGGCATTCTCTCTCGTCGACTTTATGACAAAAGAGATGATTACAATTTCGACATCGTAAACTATCTCTTTCTGGACAGTAATATTCCAGTGGGACCTGCATATGGCGTATACATATCTCGCTTAGTAGCATTTGCTAGATCCTGTGTTAAATGTGACGATTTTAATCAACGTCACAAAACATTGTTACAGAAACTTATAAAACAGGGCTATTCTACCAAACGCCTCCACTCAAAGTTTCTCAAATTTGGCGATACATATCGCATGCTGATAAAAAAATACGAACGTAGCCTGCAAGATCTATGGCGCTACGTTTCGTAACTTGTGTCTAATTCCGCTTAACCCGGGGCTAGGGCCCGTATGAACCCATGTACTACAAGATCCTCATGGTACTCATATGAACAGGCACAATCAAAGCGTGGCTGAGATACATCATTCTTTAGATGACGACTTTACAACGAATTATGGATTAAGAATACTGATCAGCGATACGGATTTGATATTTTTGGAACATCATGATGTCTTGCCGGCATCATTGAAAACTGTTGACCGCTTCTCTCTTGCAGGAAACAAGCCCATGTTTATGTATACTATGATTGTCTGTTTGAATTTGGTGCTAATACTGTTATATGGAATAGGTCTTTGGATTATGGACGCGGATATTCTCTAATGGACGACGGCTGAATTGTGGATGATGGACTAGACGCTTGTAATTTAGTCTTGGAGCCAAGTTGAAAAATGGTCTTATTAAAGGAATTGGTTCACCCCAACGGCAAAATATGTGTCATCTTTACCGTGGCTCTCTATCAAGATGTAGAGTGAATGTCGAGTTCAAAGCGGTGCAGATTATTTTGATCGCTGCCGAAATGACACACTGCAGCTGTTGCGCGGGTTAGGCGATTTTGAACAACCGAAAAACTCAGATTAATGGCCCAACCTGTCTGAACGTTATCGACTATTACTCACCAATTATTGCAGAGTTATACGATATCATGATTTGTTTCTGTTATCCAATCTTGTGACGTCAGATGGAGCCATATCCAATCATCAACAGAAAGCTACAGTTCCTTCCGAAAAACAGGATATATGTACTTACACTGCTATAAATCTCTTCTCAGTGATCCAATCTATCTACACATCATGATTTATTTATCATGTGGTGATGTTCTTAAAACCTAAGGTTTGAGTTGTATTCCAACGAGAGTGTAATTCGAGGGATAACATTCAGTTATTATTTCAAGAAAAAATACCTTTCCATAGGCAAAGGGCGTGTGTGTGAATGACCTCATATCTTTCTTATCATGATTTCATGAAGAAATACTACATACAAGAAATATTTGCATCAATACATTGAGTTATGCACTAAGTTCTTAACATCTTCATGACTCCTCTAGATGCGATATTGCACACACAGTCAGCTGCGGTTTGAAAAGAATGGGGCTGATACAAGCGTCTAGGCATAGCCATACGCACGCAGTTCAATTCGTGTTGGAAAATAAAATCACACACGAAGAATCATAGATAAGTTGAATATGACAGGGACAAAAGTCATTCAATGAATCGTTTCATAATTTGGGCATTTATCCAATCTTCATGAGTTCACAATCGACAAAATCAAATGTTTCACATCAAAACTCATCAGTTCCGATCCGTGTAAGCTCTACCCGCCATCCAGTGTTTGCCTTTCGAGTGAGCTGTTCAGCTTCAAGTTGCACATTAGAGGTTTGCAATTGTGCTGAACTGTAGTCCAAATTGATTAGAAATGCGGTGAAGATTGACTGGGCAGGTGTAGACTTTGAATCAGATGATTTATCAGGGTTTCGCAATTTATCAAAGACGTTCCACTAGACATGATAGAAAAGCTACTTAAACAAGCTGATAATCAACATGAAACAGCAAATTAGATGAGGTTGGATGTGTGTAGTGCAATGTGATATCGCCCTTAGTTAAAAACAACATTTAACATTCTTGACGATCCACAAGGTTGCCATTTTGAATTCAGCAACGATACTGTATGCGCCAAGTAATGATGCAATGATAGTTAAATTACCTGAAGTTGTTGTAGCGCTCATTATGTAGCTCTGATAATTCTTATTCAGGCTCGTTTGACCCAAAGGCGTTCCGCCATCGGAAACAGCGTATTTCTCAGTAGACACTCAGAGATATATGACAGTTAGTGGAACTAAAATTAATTAATAACTTTGTCAATAAGTGATGCGGTTTTTGCTAAGCGATGTATGATATCACGTACCACCATGACTTCAATCTTCGGAGTTACATTTATCTTAGTTTAGATATATGATATAATAGATAGAGACTGCACTATTCATTGCTCAGCCATCCTTTTCGGCAGAGAGAATAGTTCGTTCACTTTGTATATGAAAACGAATCAGAGTTATATATGATAGCAATTTGAGAACAATGTTCGGTAATAAGCGTTTAGACCGATTGGAAAACTATTGAGACAGATATTGCCACATAACTGAACATAACCCCTTTTGAGGAGTAGGTTTTCCAATTGATATTTGAATATGGTCCCCAGACAACGTCACAGAGTTGTAAACGATCACCTATCCCGCTAATATGTAGCTTATTTTAAGCGCTGCATACTAAGTTATAAAGGTTAGACCGCCCAGATCATTGTTAAGAAATATATCGCAGCTAGATAGTTACAACGCATATAAGGAAAGTGAGAAGAGGTGCCGACATACTGACAGAGCCACATGACTTCACAGTATAGTCTTCTGGCTAACGGCTAACCTATTCTAAAGCACATACCTAAAATCTAACGATTCGTGATATGTGTTGTATCTCAGGTACGCTTTTATTGTACCTGTTCATGTGGCAACTTGGATGACATGACCACACGGCCCCTTATCACCGGCATAAGCGGTATTAGATACAAATCTAGAGAGCTATGATGGAAATTCTTTGACAACTTGTACACTGGGGATATATAGGTGAGCTGTATCGTCGTCAGATGAAAATGACGGCATTTAACACAAAAGACTACTCTGTAAGGCCCGATGTCGACCTAGCATCAACTTCTCACAATGCCAACATATATCAAAGACAAAAAGGTATGTACAGGGGGCGGGCCTCGGGGACGAAACGTTCACCAGCAGAATCTCGGCATATACAGGTAAAAATTACAACGCACATAAGGGAAGTGGGAAGAGGTGCCGAAGAGGTGCCAAACAACATATACTCAATAGCAGGAAATATCATCCAAATATTATGAGCGACGGAGTTTGAATGGGTAATATGCAAACTTATGCATAATAAGTATTCTGTGAAGTATTTAATTGCACATGAATAGTTGACAGAGCAGAGTTTACAAATGTAACCAGTGGGTTTCTGTGTCACTGTAAGCAATGATGGCAAGAATTTGGTCGCACAGCCTTGGAAATGAATTATGGTCATCAAGCCGATCAGGAAGATTTAATAACAGGTTCATATGAAGAAGCGTCATCAGTTAGTTAACTCTCCAAATTTCGGTTGTTACCGTCATATACGAGGTAAAACAGAGGAAGGAAGAAGAGTAGCCCTGTCGAAACCGACTGTCGAAAAGAGTGCTAAGTAATCTTGAACAATATATCATGATATTTAGACATATGTTGATCAGCGATAAGAACGATGTGGCAATACACTTACACTTATACCCATTTTGGAAGAAAGTATATTTATAAGTTGACATTTGGATACGGCAGCCGCAGAATGATTACATGCCGGGTTGAGATACAAAAACGAATCCTCATAGTATTTGTCAATGGCATCAAGGTAAAATACAACAAAATGAATTTCATATAGATATGATCATTAATAAGAAACATGAACGGTTCAATCACAAATACCACCATATTCAAGAATATTTTGTACAAATAGCATTTCAATTATATCCCCAATTACACAATGTGACCCACTGGTATACTTCTACTGCATCACCTAGCAATTTCATATAATTACATTGTATATTCAAGAAATAATGTTTTCATAGGCGTGCTATATGGCTATTTTAAGCACGGTTTGATGTGGGAAAGTTTATATTTTATGGCGAAGCCTGCGCCCTAAAATCTATAAACTTTTCCACATTAACCGTGCCAAAAGTAACCATTTTGCACGCCTATGAACACATTATTTCTACTCTATTGCATTACTCAAATTGATTATCAACAAAGATTACAACGAAAGGTTGAACATATATTTTAAGCTTTGACAACCTTTCTCCCCTTTTTGGGGAAAAAATCCTCCACTGATGATGGGACGATGCTCCGTCACGGTTGGCATCGTGCCAATGTCAGTGAACGAGTTGATGTGGTCTCTCAAATGGGGAGCGATTTTGTCAGTTAACCCTATCTGGCCTGGGCGATTTAGGGTGTATCGCAGCCTGGGGGGGGGGGGCGAAAAGTGCCCCCAAATATATTTTCTCTACCACTAAGGCTAGAGCGCTGAAACTTAACATACAGTATCTTTGGTTCATGCTCTACCGGGAAATGTAAACAAATCCAAGATGGCCGCCATGATGACGTCACAGTGACGCCATTTTCTCGGAAGCCATTTTTCGGCCTTTTGGGGGTCGATTTTTCGAAATTTTCATTTTTCCGATTTTCTCTCAAGAAGAATCAAATAAAATATAGAATAATTAGTTATTCATTAATAAAATACTTTCAATGACTTTTAGGCAAGGAAAATGTGAAAAAATGGCGCGAAAAGATTGCAAAACACGACTTTCGCGGATACCACATGGCCGCCATTTTGAATTTTTCCATGATCCTCTGCCTCGGGGTATATGAAAATAGGCTCAACATGACCCCAATAAGATGAGCTTAAAAGTCACCAAGTTTCAGCCTCCTCGGTTTTGTCGTTTCGGAGCAGCAGAGAAAAGTTCACTAGGGGGGGGGCTAGGGGGGGTACTTTCCGCCCCCCCAGATCAGGTAGGGTTAAATCAGCTGTTGGCAAATTTAGTGGATATATGCCTATTTGTGTCGCTTTGTTAATCAATTCCCCGATGAAAATATCAGTTAAACTTGAGAAGGAAATTCATCTTGTAATTTATTTGTTTGTTTTAGGCGATTGTTACTTGTATGAAAGCAGACGTTCCTCATCCGACTTGTGAAATGGAATCTCATAATGAACACCTGCACTTGGCACATGAACATTTCACATAACCGTGGTAAATCGTGTAATAATTGCACGGTTAGCTCAATGTTATTGACACAAGTGTCATAGAATGTTATACATATATGTATCGAATATTACATTATTTGAATTTCAGCCATAATTGCATTCTATGATGAAACATTCAAGGCTGGGTTTACTAAACTTGAAATATCTTTAGACGAAATGGTGCAGACCTGCCGCTGTGAAAGTGCAGTAGTGTTGGACACGTGGCGTTTAGCTAATACCGATGGGCGACTGTCCGAGTCAAAGTAAGTATTCACAAATCGTTTATATGCAGTCAGAAGACCATGTATGGTCAACCTGAACATACACTCCATGGTTGAGATGTGGCAGACCGTGGGACAAGCGGTCAAAACTACCCTGGTTGACCATGCTATATTTTCGTTTTTTACCGTATGATGTATGGTCTGTCAAAGCTGTACCATGTGGTATGGTCGGATTGACCATATTTCTCCTGACAGTGCGGAAGACCATATGCCACAACGACCAAACCGCCATTGCTGTACGGTATATTTGGTATTGAAAATAAATTGCTCAAGTTATTGACGTTTGTTGTTTGGTTAACACTGTTTGATATCATCTAAGTTGGTACTTTTATCGAGGAGAGAATTTTAAAAAAGAGATGGTCACTAAAAGATAACGCTGAGGGCTCAGTCCATAGTTACGGATTTTTGGTCCCCCTCAAAATCTTTGAAGTTAATATTCCACCAGGTTTGACCCCATGAGAATTTTTATTGGCTTATTGTTTATTAATATTTGTAATATCATTCAGTTGACTGGTTGATTTGCTTCAAATCAATACATGGTATTTTGCCAGTTAGATTGGCCAATGCTTCTCTATGAAGATGGAAGTGCGAAAGTGTGGCTGTAAATTGGGGCCTTTTTCTGCTTGCGAGCACATGGTATATTTTGCAGTGGGAAAATGAGCTTGAAATCCGCGTGGTCGACCCCCTATTTTCTTTGCCAATTTTTGTTGATCCTTCGACTGGGCACAGTGTCGGTGAGTTTCAAAGCAATCGATTGTCAAGTTTTTTCTGTGATGGGGAGAGAATATGACCTATTTTGGGCCAAATTTAGAGGATTTTCCTGAAGTTTGGGGCATGTTCAGTAGGGGTTATGGGGACCCTGATTTCGGTCAGCTATGTTTACATCTGTCTCAGCTTCATGGCAAGAGCCTACTCTTTCAGAAAATATATAGTTCTATGGGGGTTCTCTCAAAACACGGTTGCTGTTTGGCATATAATAAACCAGCCTACTGTTTAATTTCAGATGCCTTGGCTCTTCTATAGACTGCTACCTATAAGTACACATTCCAAACCATTGCACAATTAATTGTATACTGTTGAACCAGTCTGATATTGAATCTGATGTCTTTGTATGATATTTCTCAGGGTGGGTATTTTTCTTTTCTTTTCAGTGGCGTTTACGTATTCGAGCGGAAAGGGGGCCGAATTAAGATCAAGCTGAATATCTGGAAACCAGAGGATACTTGATCTACTCGTAATATCTTTGAGGGAGCAAATTATTCTTAACTATATTGAATATTGAGCTTAAATGAGACGAAAGTTTCGACAGCTTTACACTCTGGTTACTATATTGCGAGAATTATTCTCTCAAGAAACGAGCTCTCAACACTTGTCTTTTCCATTGGAGCTATCTATCTCTTTACGTGTAGTTGGTTACATATAAATCTGCTCTCTCAGAGCAAACTATATATTATCGGGCTGTGCCAAATCCAGCCATGAATTCGGCAATAACTTAAAACCTCTTTACTTGAATATAAAATATATAGGATTGCATTTATTCATATTTTCTCGTGATATACCAAAATACGATGAAGCTACAGGTCTTTCATCGAGAATTGGAGCACCGTAATGAATGTACAGTCTCGGCAACTATGGTTGATATATTGTAACAAAATTAAAACTTTAACAAAACAAAGTTATTCTGGGTGGTTCGCTTGATCCTCGAGTATTTCGTTAGACTTTTCGTGAATCCCCAAAGGATTATCTGATTGTTGAACAATCTGCCTATATTGGAATTCGCGTACCATTTCAGATTAGGTATTATTAATCTATGTAGACTCTTGGGAACGGCAATGTGAACGAAAAACAATTTTTCCTCTGAGAAATTGACACTGCTAATCATTTGGAATTAACAACTGTTTGTGACCACATCAGAGTCATTCATTGTTCCTTGGTATGATGGCTTATTACTTTGGGCGTCATTTGTTGGCGTAAAACCCCACGGTATGCTTGTCCCAAGGTTTTGAAACCCATGAAGTTAGAAATTGTCTCATTCTGTCGCAACATGAGCTTCATTTACATTACGAGAATAGCGTGAACACCCCTTGGCATAAATATATGGTCAGGATATGTGATCTCTGGCATTTGAATCAGTGAATTATGGGGATGGGGTCAGACTCTTTTCGCCAAAATGTCTCCCGGACAGTTCAACAACTCCACAAATCCTGATGAAGAGAGGCGACTTGTCCAATTTAACCCAACATCGTCGCCATCGACGTCTCGTGTCGGCCTCGTATGGGCATTGTCTGGCAGACTGTCGGTGCTTTCAACATGCTGATTCTGTCGAGCTCAGGTTGTCTTCTCCAAGGTAGGGTATGACGGTATGAAGCTCGACGTATTGTGCCATGATGGTGTAGAGTAAACCGTAAACACGAAAGACAGTTACCATACGAGCTGGATGATACAAAGTGTCGATCGCAATACAGTTCTTCTGATAAACTAATTTAGCAATATGCAATTGCCTGCTAAATTGTGTTATTCGGTGCTGAAACAAAGCCTGGCATTATGTGTAAGGAAATCCTGGGAATTATTCGGCTTGAAAGAAGAATTTGCTAGCTGCTCTATTCAGAGATTGTTAGGGGGGGGGGGGGGGTAACTCTCAGTAATCTGAATGTGTTCGGTTCGAGTGACTTCTCCTGGTTTGATTTAAATAATGTAGTTCAAGACCATGTAAATCAGGCGTTCATTAGATCAATGCGGATGGAGAAACCGCATGGCTAACATACATGAAACGAGACCATAGTAGTGGATAAAGAGCAACCTGAGGCTCATTGACCTCAGAAATTTGCATATGACCTCTGTGACGTCACAGTTGAGGGTGTGGCGCCATCTCTACACTATGGATGCAAGGGAGACAACTCGGGCATTGGGGGGGTTATTGGGGGGGGGTGTGCATTGAAAAAAAAAAAAAAAAAGTTCCGGCAAAAAAAAAAAAAAAAAAAGTGTATTCATGCGCGGTGATGCGGTTTGGCCGTGGTTTTCCGCGGAGAAAAAGTAGTCCCTAGATAAAATGGTCCGATGGGGTCGAGTGAGGTATCAAAGTGAAGGTTAGGTGAAGGAGCATCTAATGGGCTGGGTGTGGGGTTGAAATATCGGCCTTCTGCGCATGCGCGGCGGCCGAAGGGTATGAAAATAGCCTTTTTGGAGCTATGGGAGCCCCTAGTTGACCGATGGGGTCGAGTGAGGTATCAAAGTGAAGCATTCATGAAGGGGCATCTGATGGGCTGGGCGCGGGGTTGAACTATCGGCATTCTTGGGCATGTTCGGGCATGTTCGGGCAAAAAAAAAGTTCCGGCAAAAAAAAAAAAAAAAAAAAAAATGTATTCATGCGCGGTGATGCGGTTTGGCCGTGGTTTTGGCGGTGATTCGGTCTCGGGAAAAAGCTTCCGCGGAGAAAAAGTAGTCCCTAGATAAAATGGTCCGATGGGGTCGAGTGAGGTATCAAAGTGAAGGTTAGGTGAAGGAGCATCTAATGGGCTGGGTGTGGGGTTGAAATATCGTCATTCTGCGCATGCGCGGCGGCCGAAGGGTATGAAAATAGCCTTTTTGGAGCTAGGGGAGCCCCTAAGGGTCCGATGGGGTCGAGTGAGGTATCAAATTGAAGGTTAGGTGAAGGGGCATCTGATGGGCTGGGCGCGGGGTTGAACTATCGGCATTCTGCGCATGCGCGGAGGCCAAAGGGTATGAAAATAGCCTTTTTGGAGCTAGGAGATTGACTACTGGTCCAGTGGGGTCGAGTGAGGTATCGATGTGAAGCATTCGTGAAGGGGCATCTGATGGGCTGGGTGTGGGGTTGAAATATCGGCATTCTGCGCATGCGCGGTGGCCCAAGGGTATGGAAATAGCGGTTTTGGAGCTAGGGGAGTCCCTAATGGGCCAATGGAGTCGTATGAGGTATCAAAGTGAAGCATTCGTGAAGGGGCATCTGATGGACTGGGTGTGGGGTTGAACTATCGGCATTCTGCGCATGCGTGGTGGCCCAAGGGTATGGAAATAGCCGTGTTGGAGCTAGGGGAGCCCGTAATGGACCAATGGGGTCGAGTGAGGTATCAAAGTGAAGCATTCGTGAAGGGGCATCTGATGGGCTGGATATGGGGTTGAACTATCGGCATTCTGCGCATGCGCGGTGGCCCAAGGATATGGAAATAGCCGTGTTGGGAGCTAGGGCAGCCCCTAATGGACCAATGGGGTCGAGTGAGGTATCAAAGTGAAGCTTATGTGAAGGGGCATCTGATGGGCTGGGTGTGGGGTTGAACTATCGGCATTCTGCGCATGCGCGGTGGCCCAAGTGTATGAAAATAGCCGTGTTGGGATGTAGGGGAGCCCCTAATGCACCAATGGGGTCGAGTGAGGTATCTAAGTGAAGCATTCGTGAAGGGGCATCTGATGGGTTGGGTGTGCGGTAGGAATATCATTCTGCGCATGCGCAGATGCGGAGGTCTCGTCCAATCAGAAGCGAGTATTTCAAATCCGTCCCAGAGCTCTCGTCCAATCAGAAGCGAGTATTTTGACCCGGTGCATTATGGGACATATCCAAGATGGCGGCACGTATGTTCAAGATGGCGGCACATCCGGTGTCGAAAACTGGCCATTTTGTCGGATGTGGTCACTCAGTGTCGAAAACTGGACCCTGTATGACGTCACTTCCGAGTTTTTCACTAAAAAACTACCTCCAAACATAGAAGAGTTCCACATGTTTCCTCTTAGACGTCCGTATGGTCAACCGCCGGCACCTTTTCCCGCCCCGCCCCAGCGCCCCGCAGCGCGCGCGCGCGGGTTCTCCGGCAGTGTGCGCGCGCGGACGCGGGTCAAAAGGTCAAAGGGTCACCTCCAGGTCAGACGGTCCAATGTCCAATGAGACAATGTTGCGAGGTGTGAGTGAGTGCAAGAATGTATTCATCCGCGGTGATGCAGTCATGTCTGGCGGTGATTCGGTCTCGGGAAAAAAGCTTCCTTGCCCAATGCCTACGTACTTTACCGAAGATACACGGACTTTAACGAAAAGACACGGACGTACACGAAAACACGCGAAGGTGAACGCCATTGTGGGAAACCTCCCACAGACAGGTCAGTACATGCATTTCTATGTTGTTCACGCATAATAAAAGGATTGATCTGTAATCTGTGTTGTTGTTGTTGCTCCCTTTTTTTGGACTAACCCATCAGAATAGTACGTATCACGGACTATACCCGTAGAGCTACATCTGGTCTATAAAACACGTCCCTCTGTATCCCACACCTTCATTTCTACAGAGCCATGGCGGAGACCCAGCCCCATGCGACTCGCATTTTACAGTATGCCACCGTGGTGAATTCATTCACGGGTTACCGAGCAGTGGTCCGGTCCATGTTTGCAGATGGCGACGACAACGAGGGACGACGCCAGATCCTGAACGAGTTCACAGAAGCGGTCCTCCACAGAGTGCACTCGATGGAGAGGCGTGCCATCACTCACCACTACTGGACTATGACAGCCATCCTTGATGCTCGGGCTATGGACCACGAGCGCTCACGCCGCAACCAGCACCGGCTGGTTGGCCTCATACTAGTCTGTGCCCTATTCACCCTGGCGCTGTGGTATTGACACTATAAATACCAGGGTCAGACAGAGTGTGTGTCATTCACCGTTCGACATTTGGACCAAGCATGTCATCCGTCCTACGAGCCATCCTCCCCCTTACACCTTACCAGGTGGGATTATACGTTTATGAAGATTATGTGACTCTGGTGGAAGATAGTGGCGGGGATTGGAGGGCGTCCCCTGAGACTTTATCGAATACGGTGACACTACAGCGTGATGGGTGGACTAAGTTTAAACGGGTGTTGAGCGGAGAGTTAGACGGACACCTGATCCACCTGGACAAGGCCAACTACGTATACCATACTGCGCTCTACCCACGGGTGGGACGCTACCAAGAGCCGGCTCGAAGTTTCCTCCTAACTCCCTCTCTGTGGTCAGCCTTGGAGAAAATAGGCCCTCTGGTGGACCAGTTATTTATACCCGACGATCGATCGATCACCCCACCAATTGGCATGGGCTCATGCTATCGAACACGCACTAGATGAACCTAATGAAAAAAAAGCGGATGGAGAAAATACTATATGTATAGAATGCGCAGAGGCTGGAATGACAGTGTCACCTCATGAAGCCACCCACACACACATGACGGGCCAGAACGATGAAGAAGAAGAAAAAATCCGTGATGAAGCCGCGGGGCCAATGGCTGAACCCCATGAACAACTACATGAACCCGACGACGATGCCATTGATTACCCCGCTACACTCAGTCAGCCCAATGACATGACTACCTGATCCTTTGATCTCACGGGGTTCTCCCTATAAATACGAGAGACAGTGAAATCTGGTACCATTCACGTACTGACCATGACGGAGCATATAGTACTGGCGTATTTCAGCTTGACCTCCGAGGTTTTCCTGCACGTGTATGCGGATAAGGTCGATATCATGGAGGAGGTGGTGGGAGACACGGACCCTACACAACCGTGCCCGGCTCACATTCGTCTGTCCCGGGAGGGCTGGACCAAATTCAAACGGGTGTTGTCTGGTGAACTGGACGGCGACCTCATCCACTTGTGTCACGATGTGTACATCCGACGCGGCCCTTTCTTTGCTCAATTGGCTCGGCTAGATGGAGGTGCAGTGCATTTTACCCTTCACCCTGATCTATGGTCTGCATTGGAAGATGCCGTGGTGGATGTGGATGAAGTGCTTATCAAGCGGTCATCAGACGAGTTGGACTGGTCATTGACCATGGCCACTGTGGAAGTCCACGAAGAAAATCAGAAAGAAACTCAGGCCCAAGATATACCTGTTATAAATAAACGATATAAATAAACGATAGAGCCAGGGTCCATCATCATTTTGTCACCATGAAGCGCTGGGAGAAGGTGTTGGATAACTTATACTACAGTCCCGACAGTCCGGCGGCCTATAGCGCATTGTCGGCTCTCTATCGAGCAGCCAAACCCCAGGGGATACAACGTGCCCAAGTCCGAGATTGGTTAAGAAGACAAGACACCTATACCTTACATCGATCTGTCCGTCGCCATTTTCTACGGAACCAGGTCATCGTGGGAGGAATAGATGCCCAGTGGCAAGCGGATTTGGTGGATATGAGCGCCTTTGCCAAACACAACGATGAGAATCGGTATATCTTGACGTGCATCGATATCCTATCCAAGTATGCGTGGGTGGTACCCATCCGGACGCAAACGGGGGCAAATCTCATAGCGGCGTTCAAAGACATCTTCAAGACCGGGCGCAAACCTTTGTATTTGCAAACCGACGAAGGCACGGAATTCCTCAACAGACCGTTCCAAGCCTTTCTCAAGAAACAGAAGGTGCAACGAGACCAAGGCTTCCGTGGTGGAGAGGTTCAACAGGACATTCAAAGGCCGCATGTATAAATATTTCACCTATAAGAATACAAGGCGGTACATCGATGTTCTCCCGAAACTGGTGAAGGGTTACAATCGAGCCTTTCATCGAAGTATAGAGAGAGCCCCCATTACCGTGACCCAACGCAATGAAGCCCAAGTCCGGCGTGTCTTGTACCCCAGGCCATCGCAGCGAACGACGAAGGCGGTGTACAAGGTCGGGGACCCTGTACGGATCAGTAAAGTCAAGGGCAAGTTCGAGAAAAGTTACTTGCCCAGCTGGAGCGATGAGCACTTCCTGATTAAACGGCGCCTACCCCGACAGCGGCGAGTCTATGAACTGGAAGATCTCCAAGGCGAAACGTTGCTGGGGACGTTTTACGACACGGAATTACAGCCTGTTGTAAAAACACAGCAAGACTACTACACGGTGGAGCAGATTTTGAAAGCGGAACGTCGACGTGGCAAACTGTTTCATTTCGTAAAATGGCAAGGCTGGCCCAGTTCCTTCAATTCCTGGGTCGCGGCCAACCAGGTGAAACGACTATAAAACCAGACACCACTGCCGTCCTCCTTCATTCCACGTCCGACCCCAGTGCTATGGACCAACAGCAGCTGCCTCCGAAGACAGCGTCTCGCAAAACGCGCAAAGCGCAAGTGGTCTTTGGGATGCTATTGCTAGCCCTGCTGAGTGTGTTGTACGGAGGTGTGTTTTACGACGTAGCCTATGTCAGTACGTTACTTAACCAACTGAGAACACCACCCATTAGTGAAACGGGTCTACAGAGAGCACCAGTCGTATCGAGCCCAGTCACCACCACCACCACACCCCGCGTACAAGCCACGTCGAGCTCTACACTTACACCAAGTACACCTACTACGTCTCAAGACCCACCGGATTTCATCCCTCACAGTGAACCGACAACGACGACGACCACCCACGTTGTACCCACCCCCAGCACCATCTCTGAACGTGAACAGACAACGACGACCGACGTTGTACCCACCACAACTCCAGTTCACTCGTACGAAATTTACAAGAGCGGGTTACCACGACAACGGATAGACCTCAAACCATGGACCCTCGGTGGCAGCATCCCTTCACCTGCGTCATCGCAGGAC
>JAVTVY010001948.1:0-36070 GCA_036873755.1 Hanleya hanleyi | reverse complement strand
AATTTGGTACACAGGTTCCCCTTAGGGTCTCTATATGCAAGATGCCTTTTTCGGTCCGAATCGAAAATCCAATATGGTCACCAGGCGGCCATCTTGGATTTTCCCATTTTGTTGTCGTGATTTCTCAGGATCTACTGCATGGATCTTTGTTAAATTTGGTGCACAGGTTCTCCTTGTCTAGTTGTTCAAGATACCTTTTTCGTTCCGAATCGAAAATCCAATATGGCCACAAGGCGGCCATCTTGAATTTCCCCTTGAAACATTGTTATCGTGAATGCTCAGGAAATATTTCATGGATCTTTCTGAAATTTGATACACAGGTCCCACATGGGGCCTAGTAGTGCAAGATACCTTTTTTAGTCCGATTCGAAAATCCAAGTTATGCTTCAAATTAATACGGTATTCTCGAGTTGTGACGTTGCATCACAAGAGTCGGCGGATCAACGGTGGGGCATATTCTATATATTGACTATAGAGAATATCCATACCTTCGCCTTCCATATCAAGGAGTTCAAATAATTCGGAATTAAAATGTATTTCTTCAAATTTTAAATCAGTTTTCTTTAGTCCATGCAGTAGCAAGTGAACTGCTCCACCCTTTCGTCTGCCGCCGGGTCGGCTACATGAAGGGACGTCACTCTTGTGACTCAACTTCACAACTCAACAACTGTAGACTACTGCATGTTTTGATCCAAGGGAGATAATCAGGATTCAGGCACTTTTGAAGTTTCAACATTACTGCGCAGACCGGATCCCTTGTACCATCTTACTATTTTCGAGCATGGTATCTTAGAAGACATATCTCAAACTAGCCCAGTAAACAGAACAGAATTAGCATTCGTTCCTAATTATGAAATCTTAAGTATGGTTCATAGCTCATGCCAAAGTGTCAAAGAGATTGGTCCTCGCTTCCAGTACCCAATGATGACACGTGCAAAAAAAATAAATTAAAAAAAAAATACTACAAAACAAAGGCGAAGGATCCTCCGTACATGTACTTTCACTTTCAGACTAACTTTGCTCATTTCTCTTGTATTATAACAAGCGACATAAGTACAGTTTCTAGAAATCTTGAAACTCCTGAAACTTAGATTATATCTTGGTGTTTTTCAGTGTCCCTTTTCCGATCTTTTTCGCTCAGATTCGAAATTCTGTAAACAAAATTACAAATCAATCGTTTTTTCTTAGTAACAATGGACAAAAACATCCTCTAGTCATTAGCTTACAATTATCGGACAATGGTGGGCGCCAAGATCCTTCAGGATCTCTCGTTTTAGTTTCAAATCTATAGGAAAATTCTTAGATTAAATTTTATCTAACATACTCACACTGCCACAAATTCAATATGTCAACCCCTGCAGAAGTGAAACGACGGATTCTGAACATGATAGATTTCACAGTAAATGGATGATTCTCTCTGTTTTCATGGATTTATACTGGGTTTCTGTATCTGTATTTTGTCTCAGGTAATGCATGTATGTTATCTATTCGTTCGCTATAATTTCGAATACTATAGTTGATATTTCGAATGCATAAAATATCACATCGACGCATGTTGACAATGCAGCCCCGCCTCAGAAAAGAACAATCGAAGAATGAATTAATTAAAAACTTCAGCGTCTGAAGTATATTTGCAATAGTGTATTCTGTACTTATACTTATATTTCATATTCAAAGCAATAAAAACTGTATTTTGTTTAAGATGCAGGAACGTGTTCTATGTCAAGCAGTAAAGTGACTTTACTAAGTTTAAGTAAAACATTATTATGTATGCTGTAATTTATATTCTGCAGTAATTTGCTTTAAAATAAAGCAATAAGTATGCCAATTTTACATGAAAAGTGTTCAATGTATTGTGTTTTATGTTCATGCCAATAAAATACTGTATTTTAAAACCATATACAGTAACTTACTGTATAATCAAATACAGAAAATTACTGGTGTTCCTTAAGTACTGTAATGTAATTACGTCTTGCAGTAAGCTACTGTTTAAGAAAGCAGCAGCTTACTGCATTCTTGCAGTAAAAGTTTGCAGTGTATGTAGACGTCACATACTTTTTTAATTATTCATGTATACTAAGATTTACAGACCTGACGAATGTTGGATGTACTACAATTGAAGCTTCAAGCGTCGTACCGTTTTATCACTATGTTACTTTCTCTTGAGAGCGTTTACACTTCTGAATATATTGTGCATATATCTGGCATTGTTGATTGTAGTTCACTAATCCTCCAAGAAACGTCATTAAGATCAGACTATATGTGGTTATCTGTTTAAAAACACTTTTGGATTGAGATTTCCTTGTGTTATTGCTCCAAAGAACCAAAACTGGAAACAAACATATGTAGAAGAATATTGACGGTTTATTGCACAATTTTATCAAAAATCAATACATTTAAGCATCGCATTGCACATGCTGTAGGAGTGATATAATACATCAACTTTTTACATAACATAGCAGTGGTGTGGTATAAGACGAGATTGTATTTACATACGAAGTCTCGCTAGCTTCCTCAAGTAACAACCCATAATACTTTATTACACGGTGAATCAGAAGGTACATTAATATAAGCGCAGCGTCGTACGCAAAAAATGGAAAGCCATAAAATCTTGTCTTATGGATATAATAATACTAATAATAATACTAATAATAATAATAATAATAATAATAACAATAGATCAAATTGATCAGAAAATAACGAATGTATGCATCATGATATGCTGTAGGTTGACGATCAACTCAGTATGAAGTTCCAATGCGTAATACATTTATTTAAAATCAGTTGTTATTTTCTTCAATAAAAAATAACATTTATAAATAAAAAAGTATATGAATTAATGAAGACCGTGGGCCTTACAAATCCTTTACCGTTGATATGGGGGAACATTGTGGGTGTTTTGAGATCCTGTTCATGACCAATCTTGTAATCCAATCGTAGTAATGATCTCTATTAAACATCTTAATTATTCCCGACACATCAGGTAAAATACAAATGTCTCGAAGGAAAATGTTTGCATTTTGCATTTTCCATGTCTACTGAGACGGGTCAAATGTGGACGATAATTTACCGGCCTTACATATATATACATATAGCGATCATGCTAAAACCAGTACATACTTACATGTATTCCATTGTCGCATTTAACAACAAAGCAGATCAACTGAACGGTAGCAATTACCCTTTTTCTGATAAACAAAAACAACAACAACAACAACATCGACTGTGAAATCAGAGACAGTAATGGAATTATAGTCCTCTTATCATTTGTGCGATGAGTATATATACATAAATACGGTCGGTGGCGATTACGATGAGGTTGACTCCTCAGTCGGTTGGACTATAAAATTCCTGACCCTCTCCAAAGCCGCCCTCAAGTCAGAAAATCCACCCAAAGACTTCTTCAGAGCGCCCAAATGCCAATTGGCGATATCGCCGACCGGATGCAGGGACGGTGGCACAACCACACTGATGTTTGCAGTAGACCCAAGGATTCCAAGCTGAGAGAATTTAAAGGCATTGTATCGTTAAGTTAATTGGGCTTACGGTGCATGAGTCATTTTTCACTCTTTTATTATTAGTATATCTAATAATTAGTGAGATGAATCCATTCTGCGCTAACTGTATCAAACCAAATGTAACGCGTATCAATTAATTTATCACACTGCATGACTGAAAAAAGAAATGCATAAGAAGACGATTCGAAAACAAATATATCAATACCATTAGTATGCCGATAAAATGCAACTTTCTTTACTCACAACTGATGGCAACTCCGGTCTGCTGAAAACGTCCAACACATACGTCTTTGCTTGTCGACATAATGTCAATCCAGGGTTGGATGTTTGATACATAAGATCTTCCACTGTTGCTAGCAGCTTGAATTGGAGCTTCAAGTGTTGTACCGAGTCGTCAAGAATAACCTGATTCAACGAAGATCGGTTAATGGCTTCACGAAGTGTAGTGTTATAGATGTGGTTAGAATTTTTTTTAGCATCTTCTAATGACCACAATCTTGTGTATTACGAGAAGCTATCATAATTAACGTGTTTACAGGAAACTAGCTTTTGTTAATTTTATATAGTTTCATGTTACTCCTATCTGAATTATGATGCAATGTGAAGTATAGGATGAAGATATCATTTGATGATATCTGGACTTTACTATCGGACAATGGGCCTCTCCCAAAATTGGCCTGGGTCGGTGTGCACAGTGAGGCGCGACCCGGTCGGGGATTCGAATGCAAATTTCTTATTTCTCTATACTCTAACGTGGGGCAATAACTTGAACTAGCGATATCTGACATATTTTCGTTAGGATCCCCTCATAAACACAATGGTCCTGTCTTTATATAGTATGGTAATTTGAAGATATATATTTACCAATTTCATACTAGTTATCACTGATAAAACAAAGCATGTTTTCACGTTGTAGCATAGGGAAAAATGAAATTGGACATCCTAGAAATGTGCACACGATGCGCTGATCGGGTCCCGCCTGCGCACTCTGAAAGGCCCCTTTTGAAGTTACTGTATTTCATTAAACCTCACCTGTACTTCGTCAATAGATACAGACTGTCCACGGAAATAGTTCACGGTCATGTTACCACTGCCAATCTCGCTGTTATACCTGGTTACAATCGCTTCCGCGTAAAGAAAGCAGGTAGATTCGTTGTATTCTTGAGGATACTCAATCACGGGACACTGATAAAAATATAAATTATAGTAGTTATCGAATATTTGCCATTAATTATTGAAATTCGCTGTAGACAGAAACAACACTAGAAAGAAAAAGGCAAACCAGTCCCCTTCTAATCTCATCATCGTTTCGCATGTCGAGCTTAACTCCGCTTAAACAGGGCCCAGGGGCCGTTTGAAGACTACGTAATTTTATCCAAATTGTTTTATTGATTAATGGACCTTTTTGCTCCTCTCCTATTCAACAGGTAGTATACCAATTGACTATCAATGATGAGGAATGGCTCAACAGGATGGCTCTATAATAGCAACATGATTGTACTATTCTGATCAATTAGTCCACAGTATTAGTTGGAGATTCGTGCGGTCTTGCAGGCATCACGAAACAATTTTGACCCTTGCCATCTCGAGAGAAATTAACTCCCCTTGATGAAAATTTTGATTCAAAAGCCTGATTTAAAATTTGGTTCTAATTACAAGCGTCTAGTCCGTCATTCATAATCCAGCCGTCGTCCATTAGAGAATATCCGCGTCCATAATCCAAAGACCTATTCCATTTCCATATAACAGTATTAGCACCAAATTCAAAAAGACAAAAGTATACATAAACATAGGCTTGTTTCCTGCAAGAGAAGCGGTCAACAATTTTCAATGATGCCGGCAAGACATCATGATGTTCCAAAATATCAAATCCGTATCGCTGATCAGTATTCGTAATCCATAATATTCGTTATAGAGTCGTCATCTAAAAATGATGTACCTCAGCCACGCTTTGATTGTGACTGTTCATATGAGTACCATGAGGATCTTGAAGTACATGGGCTCATACGGCTCACCGTGTACATCAAATGCCACAACGGTTAACTAAATATTTTCAATAGGAACGAAGTGGATATCCGCTTTAAATTGAATTTTAAATTAACCTCGTTACTGTTAAGGCTTAATGAGTTTGACAAGGAAACATGTCCTGGTGACATCATTGAATCATTGGAGCCATCATCTAAGACATTCGAACGGCAGTGTTATTTCACAAATGCGTTTCACTTAAAACAAATGAAGTCCTATCGGAAAATTATCTTGAAACCGGTTAGCGTCCATATACATTAGGCTTCGTGATAGAGGACGGAGTTTATATTAATTAGTAATCAGAACCTATTTATTCAGAATTCAAAGTATTCGTCTGGCCTCAGTGAGAACTGTTCTACTGTAGAATTATCGTTTAAGAGATTCGTGGATGATTTAGAATTAGCGTGGAAACCAGCAGTATTTCAGCCATACAGCGACGATGTCTCTTTACGAAGCAGCCTATAATTACCTTTGTCTATTCACATAGTTTATGTTTATCTATGATTGTACTTCACATCCTCTTGCCTTGTGGTGATGGTATTCTCATGCGTGAAGAGTATTTTGATTATGAACTCGGAAATTTCTCTATACACGACGGTTAATTAATATATCTATTATCTATTGAATTTCGGATATAACGTTAGCTAATAGTTGGGTACGATTCTGATTAGAATGTCTACCCACTGGATCGATATGTGGTAATTATCTCTGTGAGCAAGATATGATTCACACTACTGCAAGAAGTTGAATAGCGAGCAATTCAAATGAGGGGCTAAATATAATATAGGTCTATTTTTGGAAATTATTTTCCATCTAGGCGTTATAATTAGATGGTGCATACAGATGGATGCTGCACAGATAACCTAGACCTGGATGAAGAGATTATTATCGTCTTGGACACAAGAGTCAGATCGGCCATTCAGTAGCAAAATGTGTCCATAATCAAACACCTCATTAATTAGGTCATTAGAATAGCAATTCCGATGCTCTTGTTATTGATGACTTACCAATTGTCTCAGGCTACCGTTTATTGCCCGCATGGTATTTCCCACAACTGTTTGAACCACATCGAGGTTGTGCGTCGTGGAGATTGGATAGCAGTGGGAGCCAATATAATTTGTGGTGAGAAGGAAAGCAATCAACGCCACCTGCCGGACTGTACAAATCCATACACTATTATATACGATTCTTTGTTAAATTCCTCGAGTTCGACACAAAAGAGTGTTAGATAAGAAAATTGTAGTACACTTACAAAATAATACTCTAATATAATAATCTAAAATAGTTTGCCCCTTCAATAAGATCTTTTACTTTTAGAGTACAAAAAGGTCTATAAGAGTCAAATAGGGTTAGATTGGTCAAAGTGAGGAAGAACAAATTTGGAACAAATTAGCAAGTACAGCAATACGACAAACATAAATTATAAATAACATAACGTATTTGGTTCGCTCAAATGAACTATTGCATTATGGTGCAATTTGGCCAAGGTGTATTGAAGAAAGCGGATCGTGCTGAATCGGCATCCTTAACTTTTCCATAATTTGTTCAAATCAATATAGGTCTTAATGAATTAAGACATCGTTATAATCAATTAAAATACCGCGACGGAAATGCAATGAAATCTACGAGCATATAATACATCGTACGGTGGATAGACATGTTTAAGGGAACATGTTTTGCTTATAGCACACTGAACGGAAAGATGGTTCTATATAATAGCTTGATAATTGTTCGGTCACAAGCACTAGTTGGGGAAAAATTGCTTCGCTACATGGGCCAGGTTTTCTCACCGAGCTAAGTCAAACAATAGGAACCGCATACACTGGGGGAATGTCCTAGTGGGCTTACGTTGACATTTTGCCTAACTTGCCTAAATTCATACTCGAATGTGTTGCTACTATAAAATAATTCGAACCGAACACTGCATGGAGGGCTACCGCGAATGACTGTTCTTGATATCAGGAATAAGCTTACCTATTGTTTCTCTTGTGATATCCATGTGTCTCTGCTAGTTTGCGTTCAATAATTATATTGAATAGTATCAAACAATTCGTAAGATTCGTAAACAATGTTGTTTTATACCAATGCTGCTGGTCTTTCTTTGTCAGAACCAGTGCCCAAATAATTGGTTATATAGGCCTAGAGTATTCCGGACAAATTCCTCGGACGGCTTCCTTATCCGGTTTCACTTACATCCTACAAAAATATTCTTCTTCGGACGAGGAATAAAATATAGTTTACCCCACTGATCTATAATTAACAACATTCGTATTTGAGGTATTCGGAAAAAGGAGCATAGACTGATATGATCGTGTCACAAAAATATCATTTCTGTGGAAACGCCCAATTGTCATCGAACAAGGAACTACATTCCAACATTCCAAACATTCCATATTCTGATGCCGGTCCCAATACTGAGTTATAAAATCCCAACCGCAAGTCATGCTTTATGGTATATTATATCGACTTTTAGCTCTTCAAAACTTTCGCACTGTCGGTGTATGACTCGATGTATTGATAACGAGGATTTTCTTGATTGCGATTTTGTTTTTAAATTTTATATTTCATTCTACGCAATTTGGTGCATTCAAGAGGCTTACAATTTAAATATTCAATTTAGCAACTTCCCTAGGATCCTACGAAATTTAGAACGTTGACGACGTATTTGAGACTATCTCAGAATAAATGATATGTTATTCAAGGTAGGGTTGGGGCGCGTTAGAAAACAAGGTTTTTGCCCTGAGTGTGCTGCATTAGAACCAAAAGGATACATAAACATTATGTACCCGCGGCAGGGTAGATTTCAAAACATCGCGAAATTTCAACTTCACTGGTATACAGTTGTATATCGTGAGATCCAACTATCTTCACAACATCGATGGACGTCTTTCTTTGTATGAAGATACTGATGATAAGTACAGAAATATGAAAATGGGGTTTCTCATTTAATTGAATTGCAAAATAAAGAAATGATTTTTGGAGAAATCTGTTTCAAATGAATGCTTGAAATAATAATCCGATTTTGTTCGGGAATTTTGGTATCTATTTCATTGACTATCAGATTTGTGGGCGGTGTATGGATGAATACTTTCAAAAATATGCGCTACACGTCGAAACGTGCTGAAAAGATAATCTCCTGCCTACAAAATACGGAAGTGTGATAACTTCTCAACACCTATATATGCAGAGACATGACTTAAGGGTCAACTACTTACGTAAACGAACACTTGAGTTCCGGAAACTGTTTGGAGTAGCATGATGGGAAATGGCTAAAAAGTTTGATGTGATAAAATACGCAGTGATATTAAGTAGAACATAAATTGGGTCAATGTATTTGATCGTATCTACACAAAAAGAATAGCTGCTGTTAGACAAATCATGTCTGCGCAATGGACGGATTCTTCTGCAATTTTACTGGCTGTGAGTGGGAAAATGCACCACAATGTATCTATCATCTCCGCGTTCGCATTGCCAATGTGAGAGTAATACGCCTATGCAAAATCGTGTAATTTATAGCTAATCTCTCTTAGATCGAGTGGCTTGAAGATTATCGTGACCAGTCCCTAGCTTCTTGCTCCAGACATTACTGGATATGTGAACAAGAGATTTTATTTTATGGGTGTACTATCTGTCCAGGAGACAAGACCAGCCACAAACTGGGATATACCGTAGCTGTTGGACTGGACTCGGGATTTCCATCAAGGTATGATGAATTGATAATCAAACATTAGCAATAAAATATTTCATCACGGTTGAAACATTGGTATTGTTTTCAGTAACGAAACATTCAAAGTAAACCTTTCGTTATTCAATTTGGTAACGTCGTTGAAATTCATACGTTACTGGGTTGGTATTAGCGATCTTTCTGTTTCACTTGGCAAGGGAGAGACATGAATTACAGGACAATTCGATGACATGCTGAATGAGTACATTTAACAAAAGGAATATCTGACACACTGGCTAAGCTGAATCACATTGTAACGAACATTTATCTACGATTTGTCGGGATTGCGGAAACAGAGGGTTTGGGTGTGCATGTGTCTTGATAACATGACTTTTAGTATCACTGACTGTTTATATTGAGCGGTTGCTGGATTGACAGAATTTAGCAGAAATTAATCCAATTTCAATTTCTGGAGTTGAATCAACTGCAAATACCGTTCGGTAAATTTTGGCTTCCTCCTGTCAGTTCATCTATCCATATTCGATGTTATTACGATATCTCCTGAAGGACTATAGTCAGACTCTCCAAGTTTATACCACAGTTGTAGATGGTGAGGAATCAGAAGCCTATTTAACCCTGTCTGGCCTGGGCGATTTGGGGTGTACCGCAGACTAGTGGGAGCGGAAAGTACCCCCCTATATATTTTCGCTATCGCAAAGGCTAGAGGGCTAAAACTTAACACATTATATCTTTGTCCAGACAGTAAGTTTTTCATACCCGACCAAGATGAACAGTTTATCTTTGACAGATATATTGAAGGAGAGGCACAAGTGATGTTCAGCGAGTTGGACGATAAAATTAACGTTGAAGATATCAATCATGCGGTGGACCAACTAAAACAGAATAGATCAGGTGGTCCAGACTGTATATTAAACGAATTTTTGATTTATGGGATAGATGTATAAAACCGACAATATTGACATTATTTAACGTGATATTGGAGAAAGGGCACTTCCCTGCAGCATGGTCCGAGGGTTACATAATTCCATTACATAAAAAGGGTAATTTTGATGATGTTAATAACTATAGAGGTATAACTTTATTGAGCAGTTTAGGGAAATTATTTACTCGAATAATAAATAGCAGATTAGGGGAATGGGCTGAGAAATACTCTGTATACATTGAGGCCTAGGCAGGTTTTCGTCAGAGCATGGGTACAGTCGATAATCTGTTTGTTCTACATGGCGTCATCACTCATCTCGTAAACAGGTCAGAAGTTATTTTGTGCTTTTGTAGATTTTACTAAAGCTTTCGATTATGTTGTCAGGGACTTGCTTTGGCTGAAATTATTAAAACTGGAAGTTCGTGGCAGATTATTAAATGTATTTATGTCAATGTACAAATCTGTTAAGTCGAGAGTTAGATCTAGAAAGATCAGTGAAGAGTTAACATGCTTTACAGGAGTGCGACAGGGCGAATGTCTGTCGCCATTTTTATTCTCTATGTATGTTAATGACCTTGAAGATGAGTTTAACTCAAGAGGGGCCGAAGGTTTAGACACAGGTACATGTATGCTACAGTTATTTTTACTATTAGTGTACGCTGACTATGTAATTGTTTTTGCTAAATCGACTGAAGGCTTACAAAATGAGTTGAATATTTTACACGATTATTGTCTTAAATGAAAATTGATCGTGAATATACAAAAGTCGAAGGTGATGATATTCAGAAAATGCCGTAGGTTGCCAAACGGCATTAACTTTTTATATGATAATCAATGTTTAGAAATAGTTAGCAGTTTTTTTATACCTAGGTATCGGTATTTTTGGTGGCTCTTTTATGAACGCCCAAAATGCATTAGCAGGTCAAGCATTAAAGGTGATATTCAGCCTCAATAGACTAGTTTATAAATTTACCGAAATTTCTCCAAGACACTCGTTGGAATTATTTGATAAATCAATATTGCCAATACTGAACTATGGTGCTGAAGTGTGAGAATTTTCGACTGCTATGGCTATAGAACGTATACATTTGTATTACTGTGAAAATGTCTTGGGTGTGCGACTATGTACACAAAACGACTTTATTTATGGGGCACCAGGTCGTACAACGTTGCTAACGAGACGGTTGTTAACGAGACGGTTGTATAAGACGATCTATTTTATCTATGGACGACAAAAAGATTGTAAAACAGGTTTATGGTATACTATTAGATGATCTGGAATTTCATCTTAACAAACTTTCGTGGGTCAGTCTATTACGCGATCTTTTGGGTCACTTGGGTTTGTATTATGCTTGGCATACCCAGCAAGTGGGAAATGAAACTGCTTTCCTATCATTGGTGAGACAAAGTTTAAATGATCATTTTGTTCAAGAATGGCATGCTCGACTTGTTTTGTCCACTAGAGCAACATTTTATATTCGAATTAGTAGTTTTTGTTTTCAACCATATTTGGACGTTATCGCAGTCAAATCTCATAGAATGGTACTGACCTCCTCCCACCATCTTCAAATCGAAGTTGGTAGGTGGCACAAGCCAATAAAAGCAAACATTGAGGATCGGAAATGTCCTAATTGTGATTTGATTGAGGATAAATTCCTTTTTTGTATTAGTATGTCCATTTTACACCAACTTAAGGGTAAAAAACATTCCAAAGTATTATTGGCAATATCCAAATATCGAAAAATGGCACAATTAATATCTAATGACACCTGCACAGTTGTAAAAGACTTGTCTTCCTACAATTCAAAATCATTTAAATTACACTCAGAAATTACTAATGATTAATTTATTGCATGTATGCGTATAGTAAGGCGTTTTGCCAATTATTTGCTGCTCCACCAAAGATGTATATTTTCTGTAATATGCTCATGGGCCGGACGGCTTAATGCAGCAATAAAGATATATAACATAAAATCTCTTTGGGTCAAGCGCTAAAAAAATATGTAAAAAAACCCAAGATGGCCGTCATGATGGCGTCACAGTTACGTCATTTTCAAAAAAGCATTTTTTGACGATTTTTCGGTCAGAATTTTCGAATTTTTTTGTTGTTTTTTTCCTAAAAAAACTGTATGATAAATTATTAAATAATAATCTGATATGAAATAAAATATGTTTTGCCCACTTTTTCATGCAGAAAAACAAAACAATTGAAGAAATATGACGAAAACATCACTTTTCTGGTACCCCACATGGACGCCATTTTGAATTTACCAATGATCCTCTGCTCGGAGGGTCATGCAAATATGCTCAAAGTGACCCTATTATGATATTCTAAAAAGTCACGGAGTTTCAGCTCTCAATCTTCTGTCGTTCCGGAGATAGAAGCAAAAAAACACAAAAAAAACGGTGGGTGAAAAATGCTCCCAGGCCAGGTAGGGTTAATTTGACCGATTTTGACTTTTTTTCTAAGTCAGATTACACGTTTAATATAGATTGGATTCTATTAACATGATATATCTGTAAGGAATATAGCTACATGTATTATTTCTAAATTTATACCACAGATGCTTGTGTTTATTCCCAAAACTTCATTAAGTGTTTATCAACTGGAAAACGTAAATAAAGATAATTTTCGTTTAGATTTTTCTCTACGTGCTCGTCAATAGGGTCCTCACAACTGATTTTTCTCCATAGCAATGCCGGTAAATGAGAGCGTTTGGAGCACAATTGATTTTGTATTTACATAAATGCCATGAGAACAGAAACAATGTGATTTAACGGGTGAGAAATGTGAGGTATCTGTAAGAATTTATTCCATACCCGAGCGATCTAGCACAACAAATTATAGATTAAGAGTACCGGTACAAAATTTACTTCGGATAAAAATTTCTTTCGATGATATATGACAAAGAAAGAGTAAGTGTTTTTCGTTGAAATGTTTCATACAAAGCGATTTCAAGAACCCCACCCCCGTTATTTGCAGTCGTTATTGCTAGGAGATCGATGACATTCTTTCAAAATGATTGCAAGCCGCATATCACAGGTTTGATCTCGGGCAGAGTCATATCGTATCAAAGACATAAAAAATGGAATTTGTATCTTCTTTGCTTCGCGCTCAGCAGGAGGAGAATAGATCAAGAATTGATTGACCCGAAATCAGGATAATGTGACTGCTTGAAAAATTGTTGAAAGCTATGTTAAAATTCTACTCACTCACTCTCCCACTCGCTCAGTCACTCAGATTGTACACGTATATAACTATCGACTATCACTGAACTATCTCAATTTAAATCATGCATGCATCTGGATCTCCGATCGGTTTTGGGCCCATTGGACTTTTATATGCCCGTCATGCAGCTGGGTCGTATAATGCGATACAGATTTCTGTCCGTCTGACCGTCTATCCGTCTCTTAAGTTTCCGTGTTCATGCGATATTACTAGTTCCAGGTTGGTTCCATAATTTGGGTATACCTTATCCATGGGGCAAAGAGGAACCATATTCATGTTAAGGTGAAAAGGCCAAATGTAACTGAGAACCAAAATCAGTAAATCATTGAAGAATGTTTGTTAAGTGCAGTTAAGAGATTTGGATTGTTATGGCGGAGTAGAAGCCCATTGACTTTCATCCCTCTGTCAAGTTTGTCCGATGGGGATTGTCCTCTTGAAGGATTAGAGCCAGGTTTTCCAAATTCATACACAAATATGCAACTGGCGATGGGTCAAAAGCCTAGTGAGGATGACTGATCTTGTTCTATTTTATCTACGTCAAAGTCTAGTATTCGTGATAACTTTTGAATGATTACATCTAGGCTCTCCAATTCATACTACTTATGCACTGTCTGGTGATTGATTCCCATGATTTCTAGTCATGTTCTTTGGGAGTTGTCTCCCCTTGGTCTATGCCACCAGTGCAGAGATCGCAAGAAAGTTGAGTTGAATTGAATTGATTAGAAGCCTTTCCAATTTGACTGACCTTGATCTAGAGAAATGCTTGTTATTGCAATATCTCGAGCGATCATGTCTAGGCTCTCCTAATTTACACTACAGTACATATACAACTGGTGATTGATTAGAATCCTATTCAAGTTGACCGACATTGACCTATTTCATCAAGGTCAAATTCTACTTAATACAATACTTTCCAAAGGGTTACAGTTGGGGTTTCCAAGTTCATACTCCATGTACATATGAGTGAGTGAGTGAGTGAGAAGGATTTGAGGCCGTTTTCAACAACTTTTCAGTTATATCACGACGGTGCCTACATGTGCCAGAACACGAGATCGCCTCAATTCCTATTATCTGGACATTGATCAACCCTGCCAGTACAGCACTCGGTCACCCATCCAAATATTTGACAGGGCTGAATACATGTGCACATGTCACTGGTGGGCTAATAGCATACACAGTCTGACCGACCTTGGCCTATTTCATGGCCTATAACCTGTCTTTGTCAAAATTACAAATTGAAAAATATATCCAGACTGATCGTGTTCAATGTGCTATCGGTCCTGGTTCATCGATACCTGGAGCACATTTTGTGGTCTTCGACAACTATAATTCAAAGAATATTAGTTAATGCGATATGTTTTAAGATTATAGCTAGGCTTTCCAAATCCACTGGTGATGGGCTAGAAACATATACAGGTTCACCGACCCTGACCTATTTTTTCAAGGCCAAATTCTAATTACATATTGTGATATCTTTCGTAGATATCACCTTTTATAGGTCAAATTAGATTTTTACGATATTTAATGAAGGATCATAGCTTGACTCTCAAAATTTGTGTCTGTTGAATTTTGGCTTCGGCAGTCAGTGGCGTGCGCGCGCGTATATTGAAGCCAATAAGGCTATCTAATATGCACTATTACTGTATTCGCTGTCTACAATGAAACAGACGTGACGTTGTGTTAGTGTTATGTGAGTGACAGAAGTACACATGGTGGCCATGCCCTTTCCGGAAATTTGATCTCCAGATTAGGCGAGGGCACAGATTGATCGAATTTATCTGCACATATATCATAGGGAGGTGTAAGGCTAACTTCCTTCTTTGTGTGACGAGTTTTGGAAATATCAAGTTCATGTTTCAATCGAATCCGTGTAGAAAATTTGTTCAAGGTTTATAGGTGAAACTTTAACGTATTTTGAATCAGGAGATTTCATTATGTCTAGGTTTATCTTCCACTGGTTGACTTTACTTTCGGTCTCAGCCCACACGTTTGCATCTTGATATATACGCCGCTTTCAGAGAGATGTCGTAAACCAGAAGCGAGCGATTTCCTGTTCTTCAGAGATTGATATCGCTTGAATTTTTTTGAAGGTCCGATCTTCTATATTTAACATTATTTAATTTTTGCCGAGATATATGTTTGGGGATGTTCGGTATATCCAACATCTACAAATATTGTGCTGACTTGTTGGAATAATATTTGCCAGGATATCGCCCAACCCAAACTGTTTACTAAAGGTTCGGGTAATATTTACCCCGGGGGGGGGGGGAGGAACAAATGTTTTTTAGCTTCTCTGAAGAGGAGGTCTTAAACAACAGTTTGTAGAGAATTCAAGATCCCAGTTAATTGGCAAAAAATAGCTAAAACTTTTATTTCAATGAGATAAATATATGAGAAAGCACACTATTGGCTACAGACGGTAGAATGTTAACATCCGTTCCAAGAAGGCATTGTTTTACTTTTGAAACTTCATTATTTCATGAACAAATAGTTTGTAAATTCCAATTTGTTTGGTTGAAATTATGAAAATGTTTTCTTTCAATATGGTACGTGGTATATGAATACGAGATAGAAATTCAACGCTAATTCCTGTCATGTACTGTCTTACTGTTCAAGCCGAATTGTTCCATAAACACAGATGAAATTCTATACTAGATTGTAATTTTCAAGTTGATTGGCTTCAGATTAGAGCATTTAGAACTGCATGTGTTCTAATTTGTTAAATGTATATGGGACAACACAATGTTGGCTATAGGAGATATAATGTCGTCATTCATTCTCGCGAGGCATGGATTTACTGTCCAAACTTAATTATTTCATGCACATTGATGATACTCTGAATCAGATGCCAAATGCCAAGTTGATTGGTTGAAAATAATTAATTTGGAACTGTTTTTTATCCAATATGTTACAAGTGGGAAAATACAATGTTGGCTATAGCAGACAGAATTTCAACATTGGTTTCTCAGACATAGTTTACTGAAAAGTTCCATGAGCATAGATGAGATCCTGGATTAGATTAGATAAAAACCAGAGAATTTAGGAATGTTTGTGTTCCAATATTTTACATGTATATAGGAAAGCACAGTGCTGGCTAGCTATGGTAATTTCAACATTCAACCTAGGAATTTCTATTATATTACTGATTACAGGCGAATATTTGAATGTGTGTGTATATGTGGGTTGGTATGGGTATCTCATGAGGGAACCATTTCCTTTTTTCTATCCGTTCAGACATGGACTTTTTTTGACCGGAACTGAAAAAAGTCTCAAATAATATTATCGCACCAGGTGGTGGAATTGAGCATATCTATGATATCTGCGAATGCGCCTTCTTACTAATTTATACCGTATTTACTTTGTATGGAAGTCCTGTATAAAAATCTAGTTTCTTATTAAGATATTGCACTTCTGCCCATTCACACCGATATACCCAAACTGTACTGGACACACAAAATGCAAAAACAAACACCATATGAAGCAAGATACATAGCTGGTTCCAGAAGTTGTACTACCAAACTAGCCTAACACTGTGTTTGATCTAAATTAAACGCAATATATGAAGGTGGTGTATAAGTTTCCCGCTTTACTGACAAGTAGTCATATGACGACACAGGCAAATTTTGACCGCAAATCACACATATTCTGAGTGTAAATCCAAAAACATCACAAAAACCAAAAATGATCCCTGTGATGATTTGTATCTCAGCCACGCTTTTACTGTAAATATTCATGTGGACATCTTGAACGACATATCCACTTGGCCTCTAGCACCGGCTACAGCGGTATCGGAAACAAATATGAAAAAACAATGATGTAATAGTCTTACCAAGTCATCTGATTGGAAATGAACTATGTGACCGTTAGATCGAAGAAATGACCCGAACAGGGAAAATAGTAATTAGTAGAATGCTACGTCTACCAGCAGAATCATCTCACCATATACAAATAACAATTAAACGCAACGTATAAATGGGGTGGAAAAGGATACTGGTGTACTGACAAGTAGTCGGACTCACAGGCCAATATTCTGATGGCATATCTAAAAACATCACAAGAACCAAGAATGATCCCTGTGATGATTTGCATCAAATTACATCGCATATAAGGGAAGTGGGAAGAGGTGCCGACATACTGACAGAGCCACATGACTTCACAGTATAGTCTTCTGGTTAACCTATTCTAAAGCACATACCAAGAATCTAGCGATTCGTGATATGTGTTGTATCTCAGCCACGCTTTTATTGTAGGTGTTCATGTGAACATGTTGAATGACATGCCCACACGGCCCCTGACACCGGCTTGAGCGATATTAGATAAAAGTATCCACGAGCAATGAAGTGATCGCCCTACCAAGTCAACTGATGAAAAATGAACTATGTAAGAGATCGAAGAAAACGGAGAAAATTTCAGTAGGATGCAAGTTCTTATTCAGAACTTATTCAGTCTGTGGGGCCCGACAACGACCAAGCCCTTCATTCTCCACCATGTTAACCACAGTCATAGCCAGAGCTCAAAATGTCTTTCGGAAGAACCTGATGCGAAGCGGCACATACCGTACAGGAACATATCTACCTGGGGTTTCTCGACTCTATACTACGGTTCCGCCTTAATTATTTAATAATCTCAGAGTTCAAGAAAAGAGATCACCGACAAGCCCATCCATATTTAGGCGACACCGTGAAAGATATAGATCCGCCTTCACTGGATTTGAAAGCCAGAAGCAGTAGTTCAAACGAACACCATATATATAGACCTTTATCACCTTTGTTTCGGAATAAAGATCCACCAGCAGCCCTACTGCACGATGGAACTATGGGCACTTGACCCAAACTTATCAAGGAAATCCTGAGTTTACATGACAAGATCAGATATACGACATTCAATCAACATTTACGAAAGTTTTAAGGCGAAAAAGCTATCCAATCATGTATGTAGATAATAAGCTCTGAAAGATTGCACATCTCAGCGATTATCTTTGGGATGTGCTGCAGACCGCCAAACACAAAAAAATCTTCTGTGACCTTGTTGCGGTATGTAGGAGATGGCAAAATTGACTACGTCTGGTGGTGAAAAAGCATCATATGATCGACTTCACAGCAAAGCCTCCCTCGGCATTCACACTAGAATATGCAGGATTCTAATGCGTTGGAGCGATATGCAAGAGGTTGGAAAAACTGACGTCTGGCGACTAAAAAGCGACAATATGACTCTACAGGAAGGCATCCCTCGGTACCTTACATTCAGACCGAGAATACGGTGGGTGTCTCGGACGTAGCCTTAGTATCTCAGCCGCGCTTTTATTGATATTGTTCATGTGAAGAATATGAAGTATCCAAACTGCCCCTAGCACCGGCTCAATCGGAATTAGATACGCTGGCTCAGGAGCTGTGAAGATAGATCAGCTCAAAGAAATAACTCGTGGACGTCTGATGGAGTAAACGCCTCAACTTGGGGTAGACCTCGTAAATGCAAGAATACAGAGAAAAAATAACCTTCGTACGGCTTACATTTCCCACCAAAACAATAAACCTACATATATATGTACAGACGGCTGGCCGCGGGGACTAACAGTCCACCAGCAGAATCCTGCCATATATAGGTAACATATTGGAGCGCAGCCAAGGTGTATTCCATGCCATTGTAGATGTTCATGTTGAAACTATGAAGTAACCATGCAGCTCCCATCACCGTCTTAAGCAGAGTTAGATACGCCAGCTCAGGAGCATTGCTGAAAGATCAGCTCAAATAAATTACTCATCTGATGTTAATGAAAGAGCATCCAGGGTGTCTGATCTCATTTGATATTAATGAATGAGCATCCAGGGTGTCTGATGAAGTAAACGCCTCAACATGGCGGTAAACGCAAGAATACCCAGAAACTAACCTCTTATACCCGACGTCGTGCCGTAAAGTTTTCACCAAGACAATAAACCTACATATATTCTGTCAAATAACAGGAAGGGGGTGGAACACTCCATCAGCAGAATCCACCATACACAGATAATAAATTCGTGAGATATATACATGTAAGTGGTGGAGGAAATTGACGACTGGTGAATAAAAAGCAACCTTATGACTCCAAAGGAAGGCCTCTCTCGGCACGTTACAATCAGACTAGATTACGGAGAATTCTAGCACACAGGCTTGGTATCTCAGCCGCGCTTTTATTTCTGTGGTTCATGGGGAAACTATGAAGTATCCACGGTCCCTAGAAAGGGCTTAAGCGGAATTGACCAACCGACGCAGTCCTTCAATATCGCACGTAATTATTGAAGTAGTCACTACTTTCTCTTTCTTTGGGACCCATTTGCCGTACATTTATGAATAGTTATAATAAAATAACGGACGGGAAAAACGGGAAAACGTTGTCCACCGTAAACTGCACGGATCTGATTCCACCGCGGCAGAGAAGTGATTCGTCGGGTTATGAATGGCGCATCAATATGTTTCCACGGTTATTCGGGATTCGGTCAAAATGTCAACAACTTTGTATTCAAAGCGTGAAGGGCAGTAACATTTATGGCGAGAAAATGCCTGCCGACCAAAATATATGTTCACAGTATGTGAAAGTTCTAGCTCGATTCCATTATGGGTATGGTTATGACATGAGTTGGAAATCCGAAGCACACTCCCTTGGACCAAAACGCCATTTAACCTGATGATATTCGGCGGTATTATATCTCCACTGCTGGAAAATCTCTTTCGCCCAAGGGATCCGTCATGTCTAAATGTGTGTTTAAATTACTGGATTTTTTTTTTCACGAAATGACATATACTGCGGATTTCAATATCATTTCATAATTATAATCATAATGCAATCGAGCTAGAACTTTCACATATGGTGTTCATATATTTCTTCTTGTCGTTACATTAAAACACAGTTATTTTTATGACATTTTATTTTTCGATATCAACCGCACCACGTCTAGGCCAAAATGCCGCCTCATCGTACCTTCTCCTCAGCACAAACACAGATAACATACATATATCTGTAACGAAAACCGTTTGCTTTGAAGAATATTGATCAGTGATACGGATTTGACGATGGGAATATCATAATGATTTACCGGCATGATGAAAGAACCGTTGACTGCTGCTGGAATATACTTTGCGTTTCTATATATGTTCATGTTATACCTATTTGTAATTTGGTCCTGCTCGAATTTTATGGATGAGTACCAGCGTCAGATTGGACACTCACTAACCAACCGGTGTACATGAAGACTTTCTTTGCGCGGAATGCAGGTCCATTATGCATAACTGAGAGTGCACTCCGGAGTTGCGTAGGGATGACCATTCTCTAATTTCGTAATAAGGAAGACCGATCATTTTTGACGCCATCAGAAACGACCGTTTTTGATCACATCAAAATACCTTTATAGTTGCTCATATTTTAGCCCCATCTCATTGGGCATTGTCAGACTTATTCAGAACTGTATCTCTATAAAAATGAAGCGTGCCTTCTGTCGTCGACTTTACGACAAGAGAGATGATTACAATTATTATAATTATTATTATATATGGCGTATACATCTCTCGTCTAGTATTATTTGCTGGTTCCTTTATGAAATGTGACCATTTTAGTCCACGTCGCAATACATTATTGCAGAAACTGCAAAGATAAGGTATGCCAACAAGCACCTCCACTCAAAGCTTCTCAAATTTAGCGATAGAGATCGCATGCTAATAGCAAAAGTACAAGCGTATCATGCAAGAACTTTGACGTGATGTTTCGTAACTTGTGTCTAATACCAATTAACCCGGAGCTAGGGGCCGTATGGTCATCATGTACTTCAAAATGTTCATGGCATTCAGATGAACAGTTGCAATCAAGGAAGCGGTCAACAAGTTTTAATGATGCCGGCAAGATATCATGATGTTCCAAAAATATCAAATCCGTTTTGCTGATCAGTATTCTTAATCTATATGATTTTCGTTGTAAAGTCCTTATCTGGAGAATGAAGTATCCCAGTCACGTTATGATGGCGATTGTTCTTATGAACACCATGATGTTCATATGAACACCATGATGATCTTGTGTACAGTTTCTAGCTTCTAGCCTCTAGCCCCGGGTTAAGCGGAATAAGACACAAGTTACGAAACGTAACGCCAAAGAGCTTGCACGCCAAGCTTATATTTTGCTATCAGCATGCGATATGTTTCGCCAAATTTGATAAATTTTGAGTGATGGCGTTTGGTGTGGTATAGCCCTCTTTTACAAGTTTCTGAAATAATTGTTTGCGACTTTGATTAAAAGCCTCATATTTTACACTAGTTCTAGGAAAGGCTTCTAGGCGAGATATGTATACGTCAAATGCAAGTTCCACTGGAATATTAGTGTCCACAAAGGGGTAGTTTACGATGTCGATGTTTAAAGCAATACATTTGATCTTAATTTCGAAACAGACCATTGCTCGATTAAAATCATTCAAAATATATTAATTTTCCCTCTACTACATGGTGTATATGTATTGGGGGTCGTATGAATCCATGTACTTCACGATCCTCATTGTGTTTATATAAACAACCACAATCAAAAGGTGACTGAGATACATAATTCTCTAGATGACGGATTTACTACGAATATCATATGGATTAAGAATACTGATCAGCGATACGGATTTGATATTTTTGCCGGCATCATTGATAACTGTAGACCGCTTCTCTCTTGCAGGAAACTAGCTTTGTTTATGTATACTATGGTTGTTTTTTTTTTTAATTTGGTGCTAATGCTGTTACATGGAAAATGGAATGCCTTTGGATTATAACGCGGAGATTCTACAATGGACGATGGCTGAATAGTGAATGACGGACCAGACGCTTGTAATTGGTATTACATACTTACTATACAGGTCTATACACGAGTTATCTCCCACTGTACTGATATAATAGTGAGAGAATAGTGCCATGAAATAAACTTGGCTGAAGTAATTTTTTAATGCGGAAGCATCAGCCAGGAATAAATGGAAATATTTTGTAATATGTATATTTTTGAAGTTTGTAATGCATTTCTCTAGTGTGTCAAAGATAATAAGTGTAAAATTACCTACAACTTGGCTGTTATTTAAACTATTGTTGCATTTTTTCCCGTTTATTGCGCATCGTTTAAAACGGGATATCGATCGTGTTCTGTGTACAACTGATTGACTGTGTAAAGGGAATATTCTTGAGTAATAATCTAACAAAATCTGCTCGATGCGGCAAAATTCAATGCTGAGGTAGGGGGAAAACTATGGACCGGATATCCCACAATACTGGAGATAACTAGCAATTGTTACATATCGCTATACTCGCAAACTCTCGAAGGTTAACATTAACAGGAAAATGAAATTTGGAAAAATCGCCCTAATCTAATCGTATTAATGGCCCCTTTGTAATTTTATGATAAGGGAGACCATCCGTATTTTTCCACATGAGAATTCTTCCAACCTGTATAGTTCCTTAGGTCTACAGTATTATATCCTGTTTGGCATTGCCCTTCTATCAAATGGACATCGATGGCTTTGTTCGCTTACAGACCGGCCGGGCAGGGAATACATATAAAAACAAAAGCCAGTTTGCAGCAAGAAAGGGTCAGTAAACTCTTTTCGATGATGCCACCATGATATTCCTATTTACAAATCAGTATCATTGACCAGTATATTATCATAATGAATTTCCAAGACGTTTTCTAAAGTTTATTGCATCACAGTCTCGTGTTTATAATGATCACTCATCTGAAATTACAAACGACTACTCCGTCATTCATAATTCAGCCGTCGTCCATTAAGAATATCCGGGTCCATAATCCAAAGACCTATTCCATATTCCATATAACAGTATTAGCACCAAATTCAAAAGGACAATCATAGTATACATAAACATAGGCTAGTTTCCTGCAAGAGTGAAGCGGTCAACAGTTTCAATGATGCCGAAAAGACATCATGATGTCCCAAAATTATAAAATTCGTATCGCTGATCAGTATTCTTAATCCATAATAATCGTTATAAAGTCGTCATCTAGAGAATGATGTATCTCAGTCACGCTCTGATTGTGACTGTTCATATGAATACCATGAGGATCTTGAAGTACATGGGTTCATACGGCCCCTGGTCCAGGGTTACACGCTACGCTCGTATTTTTCTATCAGCATGCGATATGTATCGCCAAATTTGAGAAACTTTGAGTGGAGGCGCTTGTTGGAATAGCCCTGTTTTATAAGTTTCTGCAACAATTTTTCGTGCCGTTGATTAAAATCGTCACATTTAACACAGGATCTAGCAAATTCTAATAGACGAGATGTGTATACGCCATATGCAGCTCCCATTGGAATATTACTATCCAGAAAGGGATAATTTACGATGTCGAAATTGTAATCATGTCTTTTGTCATAAAGTCGGCGAGAGAGAATGCCCGCTTCATTTTAATAGAGGTATAGATCTAAATATCATGTGCCTGTAAGGCTATCTGTAGTTTCTTTCAAATCCAGTGAAGGTGGATACATATCCTTTACTGCGTCATTTATATAGCGAGTATCCACAGCGAGAAGATCGTCTATATAGCGTTTGGTGAATGAGAAAGAACGGACTTTGAATGGATCGGTTTTTGAAAGCGCCTGCATATAGTCATATTCATAAGAGAACAGATACAGGTCAGCCAACAGGGGTGCACAATTAGTACCCATTGGAATACCTATAGGCTGCTGATATATTGTGTTGCCAAATTTCACATAGATATTTTTAATGAGAAATTCAAGCAAATCTATAAACGAAGAAACATCCCATGAATGATATCTCTTGTATGTAATAGAGCTAAAGAATGCTTTATGGCTTCCGACATTAATATATCTGCGATCAGTTTTTTTGAACACAGATACTGTTAATGAACTTAGAGGTCAATAAGGTCCTGATGAGGGATTGTACTATAGAGAGTCGAGAAATCCCATGTGGATATATGTCTGTATGGTATGTGAGCTGTAGCATCAAGTTCTTCGGTAAGACATTTTGAGTTTTTCAATATCCACATACATTCAACGCCAGAGTTCTTAGAAATAGTGGCGCAATACCTTTCCCAAAATGCTTTTACCTCCTGAAGGGCCCTCGTCAATAGGGTTGAAAGAAGCTTGGTGGCGTAGCTTCTAGAACCAGCTATGTATCTAGCTTTGTATGGTGATTTATGCATTTTGGGAGTCCAGTATACTTTTGGTATGTCGTTATGAATGGTTGGAAGACAAATACCTCTTTCCCTGAGAAAAGGCAAGAATATGTTACATTACACGATGTTCAAACGGCCCCTAGACTCGAGTTAAGAAACAATTTACATAGCGTAGCACCCACGATTTACACACTATGGTCGGCGTTTGCTATCAGTGTAGATATCAAGTTGATACACTTTGAGTGAAGATGCGTGGTTGTATAAGCTGGTCGAGTCAGCCATATGACGACACAGGCTGATAGTCCAGATCTGGCCATATTGTGCTCAAGTATTGATGTCACATCCGACATGCAATATTCAGCCGCCGTAAAAAAAGAATTTCTGCGTCCCTCTCAGGCACTGTACCACAAGATCACTGAAGTACGGTCTATATGATATAGCATACGGGTAGTAAAATACGTTTGAAGCGGGTAAGTTCTCTGGCACTACATTTCGTAACTTGTGTCTGATTTTACTCAATCTTGCACTTTGAGTCATTTGAAAACCATGTACCATGTAAGGTATTTAAATGAACAGATACCTTCATAATATCATGTATACCGACAATAAGTACTGGAATATAGAATACTTCCAAAATAACTTCAATCCAGGTTACTTTTATTTTTGTTTGTACACATAGCACAGCGGTATTTGTAGTATTATGAAAAGCAGGATGACGTCTACAATAGTCAATTGGCCTGAAGAGGAAATAACGCTTTCGTGACCCCTCTTTCCTAAATACCTACAACATTTTTATGCGTGGAAAGGGGCCCACTATCACATTTCCTTACCGATTGTAAGATGGTGCGTTGGATTTCAGGGGTTAACATGACATTATTCCAGCAACAAATTCATAATTTTGCAAATATTGCATGTCGGGTGTGACGTCAATACTCGAGCACAATATGGCCAGATCTGGACTATCAGCCTGTGTCGTCATATGGCTGACTCTACCACGCATCCTCATTAAGGTTTATCAAGTTTATTCACTGTTCTATCAAAATAAACAAATTATTCTAAATGATATGGTCTAATTGTGCAACAATTCGCGGTTATCAGAGTTCATCAGGCTAAATGACAGAAAGAGGCACGAAATCGCGCAAAATATCCTCCCATCACAAACGAAATTATGTGTCCTCAAACCATAATGTCATAATGTAATATAAATTGACGTTAAATTCTACCCACCCACCGAAATTCTCGAAATCCCCAATTTTGGAACTTTTCTATTTCTCCATCCACGTGATCAAGATATGAATCATATAGCAGATATTTGGTGTGGTACGACGCATCGGTTTCTAAGCCGTATAGCCGACTATATGTCGGGAATAGGATGAAATAAGAACGACAATTGGCCATCGTGTTCCACTGGAGAAATAAATGTATTTTTCGCAAAACATGGACACTCAGGTTGTATTCTAATGAAACTTTTGTCACTGAATGCTGGAATAGAAGAAATATCATTGTATTGGTTGTTCGACCATTGTCATCAGTATTAGAATTCACGAGCACGTAACCAAATCTCAACAATAATTACTGACCAGCATGCACAAATAAGATGAAACATACCGTGATGTTTTCATATTGGAAATAATCTCATGTGTCTAAACAATAGTTCGCTGGACTACAAAAGCATATTATCACCAGCATTGCGTGAAAACCTCAAGTTTCCAATTCTGGAAATTCACCTTATACCTATTGGGAACGGCAGCCTTCCAGTTTTCAAGCCCGTTTCCAGTAGGTTCTGGAAATGGAAACTTCCCTTTTCTCGCAGTGCAGGCGGCCAACATGGACGCAGACATAAAATACTGAGATAAGAAGATCATAACATGCAGAAAAAATAACTCCATGAATAATAACTAATGTTCAGGTAATATCTGTAAATCAATATATCGCAGAGTATGGGTTCTAAACAATTTAAGGGAGGTTTGATAATCGAATCATACTTCTGGATACGATGATGGATTAGTAGGATAGGGTGTGATTGGAAGTTTTATATCTCATATCTCCTCTTACTCTTATTCGAGTTATGAAATTCTAGGTTACACGAATATGATTATATTATTTGCCACTCGATAAATAACATTAACATGAATTATTCAATTCAATATTCAATTGACGCCATTTTAGCTTGGGATTCCCGCGCACGTGGGCGTTAGGAGAAATGAAGCAGCAGATAGGACAGCCAAAGTCAGCCTCACCAAAACTGCACCTGTCGTGCATACAGGACTAGGAATCAAAGAACTGAATTATATCATTAAAAGCCGAATAGATAGTAAATGGGAAAAGGAATGAAACGAAGAAAACCGAGGTAGATGGCTACAAAGTAGTCTAGATAAGGGGAAAAGACGGAGCTGTGGATTCCAGCTAGACAGTAAACGTGACGACCGCATCATCACAAGATTAAGTCTGGGCAAAACAGGATTAAATCCACACCTCTCTATGCTAACAAAAACACATCACCACTATGCACCTCATGCAACAACGAAGAAGAAACGATAGAACATTTTCTACTCAAATGCCCAAAACATGAACCCTATCGCCGCATACTGGAAAACGAGCTCAAAAACTTAAATGTCCGTCTGTCGTTGGCTTCCATATTAAATCCTAAACCTCCTCTTATAAACAAGGTATACTCCACCTTACTAGCTTACATTAAATCGACTGACTATTACTCTACCATTTAATATTATATGGTTACACCAAGAAACCAAAGACCAAATTTAAATAAATGTAGCACGCTTAGAGTCAAACTTATTTTACAGGGACGGAAATAAGGGTCAGTGATCATAAATGACTGATCAAATTTGGACACTAACCAATCAAAAGGCCATAGCGATAACATAGACAAATTCACTGATCAAATTAAAAGCTCCTAATAATGAGCACCGATCAAATTGTGTTCCCTTATTTCCAACCCTCATTAACGAATGTTAACCGCCCGGTTTTCTAGCAGGGGCAGAAGACTGGAGGTTATATCAAACATTCACAATCGCCTTTAATTATAATAATATTATTATTTATAATATTTAGTTACTCGTTAATTTATTTATTTGTGTACCTAATTAATTATTGCTATTGACCATGTGTGACTTAGATCACGATACTGTCTGACTGTGGCAAAGAATACCACAAAAAACAAAAAACCACAAAACAAGAAACTACAAACTCTTTTATTCTTTGTGATATAGGCACATCACGCTGAAGACCACAGACGGGCAAGATGAAACACGAAACAGAACACAGATGACGACAAAAATTATTAAACAAAGCCGTGAGTGACAACACCCCAGAAAGACGTCCTGAACTGACAAAATCAACTATCCACAAGACCAGACGCGCTACGCCCGAGACGCCCAACTATTTAATGCAGAATATCACTTTCACTTTCAAACAATATAGGACGCAGCCTGCCATCCTGTACACCGTTACGCACTCCAAGCAATGTTACAGGCACAATTTTCTGGAAGAACCCGCCTATGGTTCTCCCAGTTTTTTTCTGGACGGCTTTGTGTGTATGAAGGGGTACAAAGACAGGAATCACCCACGCGACTGCAATATATAAGACCATTTACCAATAACCTAAGCAAAAACTGACCCACGAACTTGTACATAGTCAATTCTTCTCTTCTATTTATATCTCATTCCACACTCTGGGTGTTATTGATCTATTTATTTATTTACTTATTTGTTCATTTATTTACTTTTTTATTTTAAAACATAGCGCTTGTAAACATCACAAATGCAATGAGAAATGTAACGTGAAATTAAAATAAAACATTGAGTTGATGGGCCGCGAAATCCGTATGGGAAGCGGTCATCAAACTGCAATTTCAATCAAACAAAAATTCAATTCACACTTAAACATTTTCAGCACAGTCTGTTTCCCAATCTCTGACCAGACTCGTCAGTCAATCTTTCCCAATCTCTGACCAGACTCGTCAGTCAATCACTCAGTCGGTAGCGAGAGGCTGATACAACTCCAGCGTCATATGGTAATTTCGTCAACAATTCCGAGCAAAAGTCAAGATCTATCTTGCTGAATTTAATATTCAAAATATATTCTTCGCGGTTAGTCGTTTATGATGAGTTTGAAGATGCTAATTCAATTATTTTCTGCTCTCTCGGTCACTATCTCCCAATGTGTAGCCTCTGGAGGAGATATAGACGGGACACCCGAGAGGACTGAGGGCACTAGATAGACATAGTTCTCACGAAGCAGAAGATAATTGATACATAATTGCTATTCTCTACATCAATATTGTTAGACTAAATGTTCTTTTCGTTCCAAACTTTGCAAAATGGCAACACGAGACGACAAATCAAGATGATTTTCTGTAACATATCTATATTTTTATTTTCTCGTTGTTTTGGACTTTTGGTTTGTGAATTTTGTAAAGCTATTCTCTTCTATTGCTTATTTTACCCATTCTCTTGTTCGCGTCACTAGTTGTCGCTCCCTCTTGAGAAATTTGAAACATCTTCAGCGCATAGCTCTATGTATGGCGAGATTTCGATATAGCGCAATCAGTTTATATCTGCAGTGTGTGTTTGTTTATCCAACTGCCCATTTGTTATCCACATCGCAAACAGCAACTATGTCTTTCGGGGACATTTATATGTGTATTTCACGAACCACTGGACTTGATTCTAAATCTTGAGGACTTGCCTAAATGGCGGAGGTTTGCTCTCCCTGGATGTTTTGCCCTTTTATGATTATTTTTTTGTCATTTTTTACGTAATCACAGCGAGAAGCACCATGGTGAAAGTAAGAATGTCGATCGTGTGGAAATTCTGTTATTCACGACCGTGGAAGAGGCTTTTTCTTCTTAAAATTGAGCTTCTTCACATCGTTACTTGCCACCTAGGTTCAGGTTGAATCCATCTGCAAACTTCCCTGGTTATGGCGACCATGAGCTCATCTTTCACCTGCGTCTCATGTTATCTAAATTATAGTTCTTGCTCAAAGTACATATTTGTCAGAAGCGACCTTTGCACACCATAGTTTATAAATCCATACTTATTTCGAACATATTTGAATAACTTTGTCCCAGATGTGAATTGAATATAGCTAGCATTGAATTTCAACGGTGATACTATAGCAGAGCTATAACACGTGTACATATGTACATGTGCCTTAACAAGGTTCCATGATTATTTAGTGTTTGTTTATTGTGAATTAACATTATATGTATAGAGTTAAAATTACCATTTATGTAAGCAGTAAATGCTAGTTACTGATAGATGTATGTACTTAGCGAATATTGTATCAGACATGCATGATTAGGTAATTAGGTATAGGGATATGTATAGTATTGGTTTTGTTATGAGAGGTGTTTGATACCAGAAAACTATTCCATAACTCTGGAAGTTGACGTACAATCAGTCGTGTTAGACCAGTTAACAAGCTGTTGCAAGACAGGAGCCAGGTGCCTATTGTAGTTAAATTGCCAGACTGTCATCCAAGGCTAATATAATCTGTTATTGTTTATTCAGGTATGAAGTCCCTACTGTTAATTGAGCTGTTCATGTAGAATAAACAGGATAACCGACAGACATGCCAGACCTTTAGAATTACTTGTACAATTATTAAAAGAGCCTTTGTGATTACCATGAATGCGCAATTAATGCATAGTCTGGGCACAGTAAAGGCTTAGTTAAGGCACAGAATGAAATGCAGAAATTGAAGATGCAAATGAGTTATTAAACATTGAAATGTACATTTTTCAGAAAACTTAAACTTCTTTACAGGCTAGTTTGACACGATAATTCATTGGCTGTGTCATCTAGTGAAGTTTAACATCCAGACACATACAGGTACATGTTTATCTACAATGTGCATGAATTGCATTATTTAAATACATTTCTGACAAAATAATGTGGCTACAATTGGCTTTTGCGGAATTGATACATTATGATTATAGAGAAACATACTCTGGAAAACGATTCTGAAATTCATTTGGTTGGAGAATAATGGTCAGTGATTAGGATTTTATGCAGAGAACATCATCCCCTTACCAAAAAATCCTATAGGACTGTCCTATAGGACAGTCCTATAGGATTTTGCCTATAGGACAGTCCTATAGGATTGTCCTATAGGATTGTCCTATAGGACAGTCCTATAGGATCGTATAGGACAATCCTATAGGACTGTCCTACAGGCAAAATCCTATAGGACATTTTCCTATAGGACTGTCCCATTGGATCCTATAAGACTGTCCTATTGAATCCTATAAGACTGTCCTATTGAATCCTATAGGACTGTCCTGTAGCATCATTTACGAAGTTTCATCGAAATTCCATAATTATTTTCAGGGTGCTCTTTTGAAAATGATGACCTTTAATCTAGGAGTTCATTAAATAAAATGGATCAGGTCAACTTGCTTCTGATCCCTGATATACACAACGTCCTTGAGTTTTTAAAGGAATAACCTCTTACAGTAACTACATGGAACATTATTGAATGCTCTCTAAATAGAACTGATCAGGTAATTACGGTGTACTGGACAGAAACTGATCAGTAATGTTCAGATAACACAAAGGTACTATTACGTAATATGTGAGACATGTAACAGAAAACTATTTGTGCAAAATACGGACATTTTATTAATAACTCATACACATAAATATGGACGATATATACATATTTACAATGATATAATATCAGTGTTGTGAGTGGCGAATAAATTATGTGGGGAGTCTCTCAGTGCTTCTCCATCCTCCTGTAGCACTTCTGCTCACCATTCAGCTTGGCCTTCATGGCTTCCCGGATGATCTTTTCCTTGCCAGGAAACTTCTTTAGGCAGTACTCTGTCAAAAGAGGTAGAAGAAAACATATAATTAGCACATGACTTAAATGACATTTAGAAGTACGACTGTAGGGCAGAAATTAAATGCATAAACTTGCCAATGGTTTGGGACTCCGAATCAAATATTCAGTCAAATAGGTAGCTGCAAGTTTGTGGGTAACCAAGTTTAATACTCAGGCAAATTTACTTTGATTAGCTTCTTATTTAAATATTAAAGCATTTTATTATAGCGCGGCAATTTAATTCGAATATCTGGTCTTATAAGACACTAAATGCTCAAAATGTTTTTGTCACAGTACATAAATCTGATAAAAGAATCTATAATGAGCCCTGAGATATTCTCGAAGATAAGAACAATTACCTTGTATAGCAGTTATCTTGTCCTGATCAATGGGTGGTTTCACCTCGGCATCCGGTTTGGCATTCGACTTCACACCAGTCAGCGTGTGTGTTGCCATCTCCGCTCTCGTGAACAAAGCGGACATTAGATCCATGGTCATCTTACGGGGATCACTCCGGTTGATGCCCTGCACAACTCGCCGTGGCAGATATACATTACCAGACAGTAACGCCTGAAAGATAATAAAAAAAAACTGTTGTAATATTCTGCATGAATATAAATAGCAGGCCTCAATTTAAGGTAGTAACCTGTTTTCAGGTTGCCTGGAGGTTGCCATATGAAAAGGTCCCCATAATTTTGACTAATAATATGACATTAGGTTAATAATTATGCCATAGGTTGACACGGGTTACCAGTGTACAATTCATGGTAACCCGTTGACAGGTTACCATCAGCACTCCTTAAATTGAGGCCTGAATAGCACCAATTAAATGTTTCTATAGGTTACCAAACTGATCAGTCAGCTTTAGAAGAAAGCTCACTATAAAATTGTTCTTCAGGTATCACTGTTTTAAACATATTGTATTGATATAAGGATTTCCCAATTTATCTTTATCTGTATATATCATTACATATCGACCCTCTGGTAGAAAGGCCATGGCCAGGGAGTTTGTAATCGAGGATAGATAAAGCCTTTTATCATTATGAACGATAAAATAAAACACATGACTTACAAGGTCAACATCTGATTCGTTGGTAAGCTGTGAGTTTGCAGAAACTGGATATTGCTGTCTCAGGGTTCCGGGTGTTGGAACAACCAATGGAGATGGAGATGGAGATGGAGATGGAGCTGGTGACTGGGTTGTCGGCAGAGAGAGGACTCTTACTTCTGGTGTAAGTGGTGCAGCATGTACCACTGTTGAGGGATTTCTCGCTGGGGTAGTCGTCTCCTTATCACAATTGCACCTACAGCTTTGCTTTACTTCCTGCACAAGTTGTGTCAAGTCCAACACCATTCTTGGAAGATCTAATGAGAAAAAGAGAACAATAGAAATATATTCACAAATGCACCATAACATATTGAGCATAAATTATATTGAGTTAAATTACAATACGGATCATGTGTACATTCTCATGCTATTTAACTGGGGTAATTATATTACAAAGGAGATAATTAATTAAGCTGAAAATCATGCATGTGTAAAATGTGAAACTACTGATGGCTGATCTGAAGGAAAGCATTTGAGCAAGAAGAATTGGGAAAATAGTTTCTGTAGAATATACCATCATACCATATACCATGGAATATAATTAAATTATAATTTATCCCTGAAGATGACTGAGATTATTAGTCGAAACATTGTATCTTGAAATATATATACCATCACCCTTCCATATATTTCCAAATACATATTCATGCATACGTCTTATTCCCTAATTTGGCCATATTGCATACAGAAAGAATGCTGAGCCAGACTTACCTTTCAGACTTTGCAGAGTTTCATGAAGATCACCAATGTCTGCCCGAAGCTTCCTGTTTTCTTCCTCAATTCTTTGTAAAGTTTGTCGCAGAGTGCCATCATCATCAGCTACACTCTCAATGTCGGAAATCTGGAAACAAAGAATTAAGTATTTGATCAGTTCATGGACTTTTGAATGACAAACTACATTGTAGTTAAATAAATGCAGATGCTGTATGAATATGGCCTGTGTTGGTCAACTGTTATAGGACTATTTCACACATGAAAAATACAAACACGAAACATGAAAGCTACATGTATATGTGCTGTAGAAAACTATAGTATGGTTACATTATGTGATTCACTGTGTCAATAATGTAATTTATACTTACATTTGCATATGTTTCTGATGATTCAGCAACCGAACTTCCTTCCCCATCACTGTCATCGTCTATAACTGGCAGAGTCTTCTACAAAATACATGATATATCAATTAGTTAAGAATCATCTCTGTTTACAGCCCCATTCACACAGTGTGACTTGTAGCAGCAACTTGTAGAATACAAGTAATTACTTGCTTTACGAGAATTGGCATTATAAAATTTACATTCAATCCAAGACACAAAATCAGTATCGAAAATACATGATATTGTTGTCATTAGATCTTTGAGATAAATACATTGGATACTTTTGTTTTTCGTCAAACATATGAACCTTTGAATAGTTTCAAGACAAATTCAATATACAAAGCTATGCTAGCTACCTTAGAATATCTGCTCTGCCCCCATAATATGGTCCAACCTGGATTTAAAACTGCCAGTGTCAATATTGGTCTTCTTCGTCTGAAAAGATAAATAAATTCAATCCATTGTAACATTGTTGCTTAGATATATTTGTTTTTGAAATTTGCATATATTGTCATTAAATAATATTGCAATAGACTAAAGCAACTGTTAGGGTCACATAAAATATTTATAACAAAAGATTTGATATATAAATGATAGTGATTGGGGCTCAGGTGTACATGTTTGTCAAAAAGATAATGAGCATTAGATAAGAGTTTAATGGTATGACTATAAACACACACCTTAGGGGTTTCCAATAGCGTATCTGCCAAACGGGAAGCTGCTTTCTTCTCACCCTGCTCTCTTCGTCTCTTGACCGGCAGCTACAATGATATGAAGGACCAGTCAGTATAAATGAGATAAATTATCTATATCATGTACAACAGTTTTCCAATTTATTTTGATCTATGATAGTAAAAAAAATATTACAGTTACTGCACAAGATATTATTGCAATGAAATCTCGTTCTGTAGAAAGAACCTATGAATATAAGCATGTAAATCAATGCTTGACGTTATACCAAGCTGATTTGTGGCACACATTGAGAGGGTAAAAATAGCCCTGGCCAAAATCAAGGTCAGTTATTGAAAAACTTACCGGTATTTGTCTTGAGGAGGTATCCTCGTCCGTAATGTGATGTACCATCCTCTTCCGCTTGCCCCTGCCCAACTCTGGTGTCAAAATTAGTTCCTCTTCGTTCACGTGCTTCTTCATCAATTTGACCAGCGTTACTCGATCATCTGTAATAGGAAAATAATGTTTTCAAACATGGATGCCATATTTCATGCAAGTAATATCTGCATTATATTATCAGGACTATCATGTTGCAATAAAAGCATTACAAATATTAAATTACTCAAAATTTAACCATATTTAATTTGGAACCAGTTATACCGTGTGTTTACTGATAAACAATAACCAAAACTATTTTGTATGGAATTTACGATATCTAGCAAATTTGATAGTTCTCTGTTTTCTAGACACCTAAAACATTCAGCTTTCCTGGGAACATCAGGTAGCCTAGGCATATATACCACCAGACATAAATCGTAAATCCATTCATTTTAAATGTTGTTGTTGTTCTCCGAATCAGCAACACAACAGCCTATATATTTTAGGGCCCATATTTTATTGTGTTACATAGATAACAACAAGAACATTACGAAATATAAGTGTTTTCTAGCTTTTTCGATCACTTGCCACTGAATCTCATAACTCGGGCAGCACATCTCGTCAAAACCACCTTTCCTGGCTTGCTCTTTTGTGGCCATAGCACGGAGACTTCTTCTTCGAGACCGGATTCACTGCCGTCAATGTAATCCAGATCGTCCTCGATCCAAGAAGAACTACCAACCTCAACAGTTGGGGGATCTTCGGAGAAGAAGTCGAACAAGGCGAAGCGTAAAGGTCCCATGACTCAAGATGAAAATGATAACTATTGGAGAACTTGGAAAATTGAGATGACGTTGTTGTTAACGATGCCATTTTGACTGAACTGTCGACGTTTATATAATGCGCATGCTCAGTATGATCGAAGGGAATTCTGGGAACAGTAAGGATTACCGCTGTCATGTTAGCCGGCCGCTCACGTGTGAAAGCCACCCGGAGGGCCTGGGGATAACACACCGTGGTGAGGGTATAGTGAGCAGGCCACAAAATAGTGCCTTTGATAATAAGCCGACCTGCGCCCCCCACTCGCCCAGATAAACTTTTGTCTCGGCCCCACGAACACATACAGACTAACCGAATTTGTATGATGAAGTTTTACAAATTTTTGAACGCAGAGCACATCAATCGGGCCCCGAGCTTAATATATTCGGAAATAGCCGAACATGAGGCAATAATATTCTCTTAGATACAAAGGAAGTCGCGGCTCTAAACAAAAGATCGGCTGTTCTGTCAATTACGGTGCCGTAATTGCCACCCGCGCAACTGAGGGATTTTTAACCTAGGCCTCAAGGGAGCGTAGCGAGTTTTTACTTAAAATCTTAGCTCAAACTTGATATAAATTTCTACAACTTGGTGAAGAGAAAGATAGTACATCTCTTCAAATTATCATGC
>JAVTVY010001947.1:0-34544 GCA_036873755.1 Hanleya hanleyi | reverse complement strand
TATGATTTGTACAGTCTGAACGTCGGTCTGTCTACTGACATTTTTCAAGTTCGACTTAGTAATTATTCCGTGTTGGAAGACAAGACTGAAGTCTGTCGGTGCAACAAACTGAAAAAAATAATGTGAAATCTGTGAATACGGACTCCTTTGTAAACCGACCAACCTCTATATAATACCGACATTATCCGTGGTTCCAATACTGAAAGAGGTGGTAGCATCTTTTAAAACAAATTCAACAAATAACATAATTTGATAAAAGTTATTCAGTAGTCAAGATAAACTATGGTGACTGTTTTTCTGTGCCCTCATGTTTGAATACCATGGGCATTGAAATTGCACTTCCGAGATTTTCTGAAAACCATGACAGCACCTGGGGCCGATTTCATGAAACCTCGCTTGAGGCAATTTTCGCATTTGAAAGTTGAAGTGCACTTGAAAACCTCCCTTGACTTGAGTTTTTGCTTTTCATGAACGTTCACTTGAACCCGAAATCGCACTTGAGTTGAAGTATGGTCGGTCCTCCGTTGAAAACTGCACTTGAAATAAAAACGTACTTGAAATGACCAAAACGAAGGGAGATGATGTCGAGAAATACGTTTTTTTCATGTGCCCATGCATCATAATGCATGTATGGGCATTGTTCTTCAACTCGTAGATCCAAAAATGGCACAGACATATTTATTTGACACCTGAAATTCTACCAATCGGCTCCTATGCATAAAGTATTTTGAGCATACACTTGATTTTGCGGGAGTGCTATTTATTACCAAACTGCGCAAAAGAGTTCCAGAAAGGTCACTTCAAACATCACTTGACCAAGTGCAGCCAAAAACGTTTGGTGAAACACAAATTGAGATTTTCTTGAAGTGCACTTGGTCAAGTGACAGAATCGCCCTTGGAAAACTCAAGTCAAGTGAGGTTTCATGAAATCGGCTCCTGCTCTTGGACCCAGTGCCTGAGATGACATCACAAAAGATGCTTTGGCATTCTGGGCATTATGCTTTGCGACGTCATACACTATCTCAGAACTTTTATCGCATTGTGACGGATTTTAACATGACGTCATGGACACCTGGTCACATTATCCCATGTCATCTCAGTCCCATTTCCCATTTCCATCTTGTTCACCAGACCAAATTGAAGAATCTATAACAATATTGGTCCCCATACGGAATGCAACATTTCACAATTTGAAAAGCTTTGGCAAATGTTGAGGGTGATCATGATGTTCACTTTAGACGAACAATTAAAATCGTGCTACTACCTCTTTAATTTGAAGTATTTTGAAACTTGATCAATCAGAATTGTTTCCACTGAATGTCGTCATTGTGGTGATGATTGAGGAGACCCTCCTGCTGCTTGGTTCAACAAGGAGGGATTTAAATGTTGTTGTATTTCGTATTTGCTGAGCGCACTGTACACTGAAGATGTTGTTTAGTCTGAGCTTGCCAGTGACATCCGCTCCATAGATTAGTACCAAATTTTGTGCATACCATACGCATGGGGTAAAATGGAACCTTGTTCATTTTAAGGGGGGGAAAAATCAGTAATCAGTGAAAATTGTTATGTTTATGCTGTAAGTACAGTTCAGAGATGTGGATTGTGATAGCAAAGTAGAAGCCTTTTACCCCTGCAATTGGCCATAGAGTACTGTCTGCATTGTCTGTCCGTCTCTCTGTCCATTTTGCTTGTGACATTATTGTCAGGTTTTTCAAATTCATTTAAGATAAGCAACTGATGATGAGTCTGAGTCATATTGAATATGACTGACCTTGACCTATTTTACCAGGGTCAAATTCTAGTATGGGTGATACGTTTTGAAGGATGACATCTACGAATGCACGTACCCTTTTGCCCGTAGATTATTTTTTGGGGCATTTCATTCCAGTTGACATAAAATTATGAAAATTATGTAAGATATCAACTCCAATTTAGCCTTAATAATATGCTAAAATGCAGAAAATCAAACATAAAAATTCCAAATTACCCAGGACCCCCCTAGAAAGGCAACGCCCTTGGTACGCATTCCTGGGATGTTATGAAATGGGACATTGAAAACATTCACATCCCCTTTGAAAATCCGAGTGACGGGCCTGTCTAGGTTCTCCAAATTTATACTACATAATGTAACTGATGATTGACTTTTAAACCTTTCTAATTTGACGGATCTTGGACAATTTTATCAAAGTCAAATTCTAGTTATCACAATATCCTATTTTTCTTCTAATTATTCTGACGGCAAAACTCAACTTCAGGCTACTGCAGAAATTCTGCAAACAGTCTTCAAATTTCACTAGCTATCTTTGCAGTTCTTGGGATAAATAACATATCCATGCCACAGTATTCAGCCTCAGTTGACATAAAGATGGATTTTTTCTGCTTCTAAGTCTAAAATTGCTGTTCGAAAAATTAGGACGAAATAGGGTATCTTGAGAGATCAAGGCTACTCTCTCCAAATTCACCCTACAGTACATACGCAACTGGTGATTTTTATGATATTTTATGAAGAATGGTAGCTGGACTCGCAAAAATATTGCTTTTTGCAGTCAAAAGTGTGTACGGTCGTGTGAATATTGAAGAGCTTGTTTTAGTAGGAAGGAGAGAAAAAAAACAACAACATTATAATCGCTTTAGACTCAAAGTTATGGTAATTTCCCTAATAATTCACTCACAGGGAGTTCAATTTTCAACTCTCTTATTCAAACACAGAGAAAAAGTAACATTCCCCTTCTTCATTCAAATTGAAGAAAAGTCCTATTATTTCAAAATGTGACACTTTTGGTGCTATCAAGAATATTTCCAGATATAAACCATTTTTGTTGAACTTCCGGTGATCGAATTATTAGGGGAATTACCGTAGTCATAGTTTGTGCATGATGTGTGTTTGGAAATACCGTCTAAGACTTCGGCAGTTGAACAGTTCATTATTATTGCAATTTATTTCAGATTCCACAAGAGTATCGGGAGTACAGCCTGTCAGTGGCGTCTATAGCTGACTCGGCCGGTATCGCAGTTGCTGGAAGTGTAGCCATCCCCGTACACAACAAGATCTGTAGTCTCAACCTTCGCTTGTAATGAACAGTTACTATGGTAACCTAACTGACTTGTGGCAGTTTTAGATATCCTGTTAAACGTGAAATGCGAAGTTTGCAAATTTGTCAATTTTGATTGAATTGATGATAAAAGGTGAATTGGTTTGGTGAAAAAAATTCAATCAAGCCTCCAGTCAATAGAGGAATTTGGAAAATACTCATCGTTTATGTACATCCCTTGATTTTGGCGATGGTTTTAGTAAATTGTGACGTCATCTAGGCCCAGTATCCCATATGCATGACAGGTGATGGCTGTGTCTGCTGACGTCGCCGAACGCACTTGGTCGCGTCATGGCCTTGTCAATGGAACAGAAGGCGTTGGCGCTGTGAAAGCTTTAACATTATTGCCTGACGAAACACTTTGTCATTGGGTCAAATTTATCACCTTGACCTTGCGGACACCAGATGGAATGGATAATAATCGAATAGTAACAAGGTAGTGGGCCTAGATGCTGTCACTGATTGATGCGCACCATGGCAAAATTAGGTGGAGATAATCGTGTAGATCTCTTCCGTTGCAGGTGTTGGGCCGTTTATATTTTAATTATTTAAATGAACTTACAATCGACCAATGTTGGAAATATTTAGTGTATGTGAAAAGTTCATTATTTAAAAACTACATGTATTAACCCGTGTTTTTAAAAAATGTTGAAATTATTTTACCATGTCATCTGAGAAATGCCAAGATTCTGTGCAATAAATGTATTTTTCTTGCCAAATTTTTCACAAGTACATGTATTTCCATGATTAGTTTTAGATTTTATTTCACACATGTGAAGGGAAACATTATCTTATTATGTCTCCCCCAACTATGTTGGGGGGAGACATCTAGTGTTTGTGCTGTCTGTCTGTCTGTCTGTCTGGATGGATGTCTGGATGTCTGGATGGATGTCTGTCCGTCCCCTTGCCTTGTCTGCAAGATATCTTGAGAACTACTGGATGGAATTTCACCAAACTTGGGTGGAAGCTTCATTGGGATAGCCCCCTCATTTGATTAGGTTTTGGTGTATGTGCGTGCATTCATCCGTGTCCGGTGTCCGTCCGTCCGTCCATCTACTTGTACATGTATATACAGGGCTTGTCTGCAAGATATCTGGAGAACTACTGGATGGAATTTCACCAAACTTGTATGGAAGCTTCATTGGGATAGCCCCCTCATTTGATTAGGTTTTGGTGTATGTGCGTGCATTCATTCGTGTCCGGTGTCCGTCCGTCCGTCCATCTACTTGCACATGTATATACAGGGCTTGTCTGCAAGATATCTGGAGAACTACTGGATGGAATTTCACCAAACTTGGATGGAAGCTTCATTGGGATAGCCCCCTCATTTGATTAGGTTTTGGTTTGTGTGCATGCGTTCATCCGTGTCCGGTGTCTGTCCGTCCGTCCATCTACTTGTACATGTATATACAGGCCTTGTCTGCAAGAAATCTTGAGAACTACTGGACAGAATTTCACCCCACTTGGATGGAAGCTTCAGTGGGATAGCCCCTCATTTGATTAGGTTTTGGTTTGTGTGTCTGCATTCATCCATGTCCGGTGTCCGTCCGTCCGTCCATCTACTTGTACATGTATATACAGGGCTTGTCTGCAAGATATCTGGAGAACTACTGGACAGAACTTCACCAAACTTGGATGAAAGCTTCATTGGGATAGCCCCCTCATTTGATTAGGTTTTGGTGTGTGTGCATGCGTTCATCCGTGTTCGGTGTCCGTCCGTACGTCCGTCCATCTACTTGTACATGTATATACAGGGCTTGTCTGCAAGATATCTGGAGAACTACTGGATGGAATTTCACCAAACTTGGATAGAAGCTTCACTGGGATAGCCCCCTCATTTGATTAGGTTTTGGTGTATGTGCATGCATTCATCCATGTCCGGTGTCCGTCTGTCCGTCCATCTACTTGTACATGTATATACAGGCCTTGTCTGCAAGATATCTTGAGAACTACTGGACGGAATTTCACCCCACTTGGATGAAAGCTTCAGTGGGATAGTCCCCTCACTTGATTAGGTTTTGGTGTGTGTGCGTGCATTCATCCATGTCCAGTGTCCGTCCGTCCGTCCATCTACTTGTACATGTATATACAGGGCTTGTCTGCAAGATATCTGGAGAACTACAGGACGGAATTTCACCAAACTTGGATGGAAGCTTCAATGGCATAGCCCCCGCATTTGATCAGGTTTTGGTGTATGTGTGCATGCATGCATCCGTGTCCGGTGTCTGTCCATCCGTTCATCTACTTGTATCGCTTCTTTGTAATTAATATTTTTAGGTACGCAGCTTTGTTTAAGATACTTATTGCATTCATTTTATAGCACTTTCCCTTAAATAATGTGCCCATTCAAGGCAGGGTGGGAGGATGGGGGAGACGTATGTTTTTGTTAAAAAAACAACCAGCATAGGCTTCATGCCGGAGCGGCAACTCAAGGGTCAAAGCGGAACCTCTAGTTAATACCTGCTGTTGGTGTTAGTGATGCGAATGATACATTCGGTATTGCTGTTGTTCAACGTGAAAATAGTTGGTATTCCATATACCATATATCTAAACTTCATTCATGTGATACACTTCCATTCAGCACAACAAATGCTGATTAATGTGAATATGAATATTGAATTAGATTTACGATAAACTATATTTTCCACTTCCTGTCAACAGAGGTTCACGTTACGGCAACATGTGATTATGTAATACAGGTGAAAATATAATCTGTTAACCTATATACATTACTGAATATAGTTCTCCCAGAATGTACAAATTAAAGTTGGAACGATATGCAAGAGGTGGGCAAAATTGACGACGTTTGGTGACTAAAAATCAACCATATGACTCTACAGGAAAGTATTCGTCGATACCTAACATTCTGACCCGAGAATAGGGTGGATTCTCAGACGTAGATTTAGTATCTCAGCCGCGCTATTACTGCAGGTGTTCATGTGGAGACTATGGCCTCGAGGACTAACAGTCCACCAGCAGAATCCTATCATATACAGGTAATACATTGAAGCGATATGCAAGAGGTGGGGAAAATTGACGACGTTTGGTGACTAAAATGCAACCATATGACTCTATAGGAAAGTATTCGTCGACACCTGACATTCAGATCGGAGAATACGGTAGATTCTCGAACGTAGTCTTAGTATCTAAGCCGCACTTTAATTGCAGCTGCTCATGTGAAGACTATCAATTATCCAAACGTCCCCTAGCACCGGCTTAAGCGGAATTAGATACGCTAGCTCAGGAGCTGTGATGACAGGTCAGCTCAAACAACTCATCTGATGTTGGTGGATGAGCATCATTGGCGTCTAACTTGGTAAATGCAAGAAACCTAGAAAAACTAACCTGTAATGTCCGACGTCGTTTGTCTTAAATTTCTCACAGAAACAATATATAATATTAGTGAAGAAATAGTTTTCATCCACATTTTTCTATGTGATCTCCGCAGAATTGTAGAATGGATAGTAGCATTGTTTTGAAACTATATTACCGCATCGCCGGTTGAACGTGGCGACAGACAACAGACACATTTTTTTATATTTCACTTGATACTATGTCATATATTTCTATTTAAAGGCTCATCAATGTGGATCTACACAAGAATTGTGCCACCCAGTATCTTCGCTGATATGGCTTGTGGCTCAATCAACGGGTCAATCACAATGACAGTATTTCAATGGCAGTGTCTCGGTTTAGCTACTGCATATTGACTTTATTCTTGATTGTTTTGGTTGATGGAAGAATATCCTTCAGATCACCGTCGTCGCTTTTGTAGGACGAGCGTGGAACAACGTTCGGCAATTTGATCAGGGAATATCAATATTTCCAATGATCTACCATGAAGTATGAATTTCGATAACGTTATCAAATTTATTAGACAAATGCGTACTTTGACGGTGTATTGTCGGTGAAGACAATAAAAATGTTGGAACCATGTCGATATATAATGTTGGAACCATGTCGATATATAATGTTGGAACCATGTCGATATATAATGTTGGAACCATGTCGATATATAATGTTGGAACCATGTCGATATATAATGTTGGAACCATGTCGATATATAATGTTGGAACCATGTCGATATACAATGTTGGAACCATGTCGATATATAATGTTGGAACCATGTCGATATATAATGTTGGAACCATGTCGATATATAATGTTGGAACCATGTCGATATATAATGTTGGAACCATGTCGATATATAATGTTGGAACCATGTCGATCTATCTTGTAGCGAATGCTTATCACTCCTACATTGTTTATGTTCACAAGATTTTAATTCTATATTGTTATCCATGAGCTTAATATGCAGAGGTTACTTAATGTTTTGACCGTTATTTCTCTATCGTACGTTTCACACAGCTAAGCGACCAAAAATGTTTTGTATATACATTTTCGTTCTTCATTACTTAGAATTCTCACCGAACTTCGCCAATTAACCTAATTAAAAAATCATCAGCGATGTGTAATCTTTTTTAACGTACGGGTAGCGTAATTTAAGTGTTGAAATCCTCAGTTTAGGAGAGAAAATGTGGTTCAAGTAACTTCATAGTTAAGTAAATTTCATCAAAGCGAGACTATTCGTATAACCTGTCTGACTGATTTTATTAACTCCTAGAGGTTCGTTCAGATCTGTGTTACTGTTTTCAGTAACAACTTGGCTTGGTTATCGAAAACAGTCACGATATTAACATTTTCGTTTTGTCATTATCAAACAATAACGTTACTCAATTTCGTTTTTCCGTAGTTGATGTCAAACAGTATTGGTACTCTACAGCTAGATTTATGGACTATAAAATACATGGATTTGCAGTTAATTCGCTTAGAAGAAATAAGTAATTTGGATAGGTTAGTCGCACCTTAGACCTAATTCATTGTTCAATGATTACTAATCCACATACGTATGTATTTCTACAGTCAGAACAAAATAAAAGTTTAGAAAAAAGCAATATGCATTCACTGTCCAATGATTTGTTTTTAAATAAAATTACTAGTCACAATTACGTTAAGCCAAAACGAATTAATGTAATTAATATGTGAACATCGCAAGAAAATTGACAAGCTGGAAATGATAACGTAATTCTGTTTACACAAGTAAAGTGTATTTATCGAACACAAGCACAGAATTACGTTATGATATCTTAGTAGTTATATACCTGCATGGATGACTGAAAATATTTACTTTGACATAAGCTTGTGGTCACCCAACCCCCAGCATTTCTCGCAGTTTACAACTCTAAAAAGTAATCTATCTATCCGCTCACGACCACAAGAAATATATATCACTTGACACTATAACATAATCTATTATTCTCATATCTATTCATAACTGTGTAAGTGGAATGATTGTTTTCACCAAGTTTACAATTTTTCGGGCTAAGCAGGAAAACCACTTAACCACTATGACCACTTAGTCGAACCATGGTGCTTATATTGAGCTGTATATACGTTCCATTATTGAACTATTTGATTCGAAGGTATCCAGCTGACCGCAATCAAAGTTTGTTTATTGTGAATCATGTAACAGACCGTGTTTATATTCAATTCATAGTCAATATTAAAATGTTGGTGTGCCGCAGGAGTGAACTGCAAGTCGGATCGTGTTTGTTATATTCGTCAATGACTGACAGGACTGTTTTATGTGCAATGTTATGCTCTACTTGTTAAACATGTAAGGTAAAGGCTCTATGTCACATACAGTAGAGCGGCATGCATTAATACAGATCATAAACTGCTTGGGTCGGAACAATACGCTAATTCTGATCAGACATTATCATGATTATACCATGCACACGGTTAGAACAAGTAAATGAAATAAATAATAACTAATGATTTAAGACCAATCTTCCCAGTTTATCTCAAATGCTTTTTCTTTACAAGAAAATCTTTAGACATTCTACATTTCTGTTTGTAAGTCGTGGGCCTGGTTTTTCAATCTCTGATCATTATCAACATCGTTTATTATTACACAACCTAAAAAATGCTTCTCGGCTGCCGAAAGGACAAAATACGATAGATGATAACATTAACCCTACCAATCTTATAGTTTATCATATTGGGGTCATTTTGAGCCTGTTTGCATAACCCCCGAGTAGAGGATCATGGGAAAATTCAAGATGGCGACCACCTGGGGTACCAGAAAAATGATGTTTTCGTCATATTTCTTCAAAATTTCTGTTTTTCCGCGATGAAAATTGAGCAAAAAACTATTTTATTTCACATCACATTAATATCTACTAATTTATCGCGCAGTTTTTGCTGAGAAATTGCATAAATAAAAAATTCGAAAAATCTGACAGAAAAATCGACCAAAAATGAGGTTTTGAAAAATGACGTCACTGTGACGTCATCAAAGCGGCCATGTCGTAACTTGTGTCTAATTCCGCTTTACCCGGGGCTAGGGGCCGTATGAACCCATGTACTTCAAGATCCTCGTGGTGTTCATATGAACAGTCACAATCAAAGCGTGACTGAGATACATCATTCTCTAGATGACGACTTTACAACGATTATTATGGATTAAGAATACTGATCAGCGATACGGATTTTATATTTTTGGAACATCATGATGTCTTGACGGCATCATTGAAAACTGTTGACCGCTTCACTCTTGCAGGAAACTAGCCTATGTTTATGTATACTATGATCGTCTCTTTGAATTTGGTGCTAATGCTGTTATATGAAATATGGAATAGTTCTTTGGATTATGGACGCGGATATTCTTTAATGGACGACGGCTGAATTATGGATGACGGATTAGACGCTTATAATGTTGGATATTTTTTACATTTTCTGATAGAGCTTGATCCAGGGGTATTGTGTGGTAAGTTTTCGCCCCCTAGCTCAAGGGGCAAGAAAAATAATTAAGGGGTGGGTGCGAAATGGCCCCTCCCCAGGCCTGGACAGGTCCCAAAAAACCCAGGCCACATAGGGTTAAGACGCCGCCTAAGACAGCTTTGACATATCTTTTGTCAATGAAATCGAACACTCCCCGCAATGATTGCAGAAGGCTACTAGGAGTTACAACCTTCGCCCTTTCTATTCATCAAATTTATTTCAGATGTCTAGACGTAGAAAGAGGGCGGTGTATTGATTAGATAACTCTGCGTCCTAGATATAAAGTTTTAATGCATGGGATAGACTATGGATCAATCAAACCTCAGAATACCAGAAATAGATCACCCTTTGATTGGAGTCAGCCAGAAAGTTTAAGACATGTATTCTTGATACGCTGTAAAAACTAAATTAGAGAGAAAGAGAGAGAGAGAGAGAGAATTAAGCTTCAATGTCACGTTCAGCAATATTTCAGCTATATAGCGACAAAACCATATTGATTTGGTATTGTATGTTATTGAACCTCACAAAACATCATGGCAAAAACTGTTTCGACAAAGCTAACCAAAGCTATGAACGTTGTGACAGATTGCTTAAGACGACGTTAATCATACTCATTCACTCACTCACTCATTCACTCACTCGGCTATGCCTTCATTTTAAGTTCGAAGATGTCACACACCGATAGCACAGTACGATCGTAGAGTGCAGGATATTTGTTGTTAAGTTTCATAACCTGTTTCTTATTCCATTTAACCGGGACTGCATTTTAGATTTCCAACCTGTTCAAATCAGTATCACAATTACAGACACAATGTGCTCAGATATACAATTACAGACACAATGTGCTGAGATACACAATTACAAACACAATGTGCTCAGATACACAATTACAGACACAATGTGCTCATATACACAATTACAGACACATTGTGCTCAGATACACAATTACAGACACTATGTGCTCAGGAACACAATTACAGACACAATGTGGTCAGATATAGAATTACAGACACAATGCTCTCAGATATAGAATTACAGACACAATGTGCTGAGATACACAATTACAAACACAATATGCTCAGGTATACAATTACAGACACAATGTGCTCAGACACAGAATTACAGACACAATGTGCTCAGATACACAATTACAGACACAATGTGCAGAGATACACAATTACAGGCACAATGTGCTCAGATACACAATTACAGACACATTGTGCTCAGATACACAATTACAAACACAATGTGCTCAGATAGACAATTACAGGCACAATGTGCTGAGATACACAATTACAGGCACAATGTGCTCAGGTACACAATTACAGACACAATCTGCTCTGGTACACAATTACAGACACAATGTGCTCTGGTACACAATTACAGACACAATGTGCTCAGATACACAATTACAGACACAATGTGCTGACATACACAATTACAGGCACAATGTGCTCAGGTATACAATTACAGACACAATGTGCTCAGACACAGAATTACAGACACAATGTGCTCAGATACACAATTACAGACACAATGTGCTCAAATACACAATTACAGACACAATGTGCTGAGGTACACAATTACAGACACAATCTGCTCTGGTACACAATTACAGACACAATGTGCTCTGGTACACAATTACAGACACAATGTGCTCAGATACACAATTACAAACACAATGTGCTCTGGTACACAATTATAGACACAATGTGCTCAGATACAGAATTACAGACACAATGTGCTCAGATACAGAATTACAGACACAATGTGCTCAGATACACAATAACAGACACAATATGCTCAGATACACAATTACAGACACATTGTGCTCAGATACACAATTACAGACACAATGTGCTCAGATACACAATTACAGACACAATGTGCTCAGATACACAATTACAGAAACAATGTGCTCAGATACACAATTACAGATACAATGTGCCCAGATACACAATTACAGACACAATGTGCTGAGATACACAATCAGAGACACAATGTGCTCAGATACACAATTACAGACACAATGTGCTCATATACACAATAACAGACACAATATGCTCAGATACACAATTACAGACACATTGTGCTCAGATACACAATTACAGATACAATGTGCCCATATACACGATTACAGACACAATGTGCTGAGATACACAATTACAGACACAATGTGCTCTGATACACAATTACAGACACAATGTGCTCAGATACACAATTACAGATACAATGTTCTCAGATACACAATTACAGACACAATGTGTTCAGATACACAATTACATACACAATGTGTTAAGATACACAATTACAGACACAATGTGCTCAGATACACAATTACAGACACAATGTGCTCAGATACACAGTTACAGACACAATATGCTCAGATACACAATTACAGACACAATGTGCTCAGATACACAATTACAGACACAATGTGCTCAGATACACAATTACAGACACATTGTGCTCAGATACACAATTACAGACACTATGTGCTCAGGAACACAATTACAGACACAATGTGGTCAGATATAGAATTACAGACACAATGCGCTCAGATATAGAATTACAGACACAATGTGCTGAGATACACAATTACAAACACAATATGCTCAGGTATACAATTACAGACACAATGTGCTCAGACACAGAATTACAGACACAATGTGCTCAGATACACAATTACAGACACAATGTGCAGAGATACACAATTACAGGCACAATGTGCTCAGATACACAATTACAGACACATTGTGCTCAGATACACAATTACAAACACAATGTGCTCAGATAGACAATTACAGGCACAATGTGCTGAGATACACAATTACAGGCACAATGTGCTCAGGTACACAATTACAGACACAATCTGCTCTGGTACACAATTACAGACACAATGTGCTCTGGTACACAATTACAGACACAATGTGCTCAGATACACAATTACAGACACAATGTGCTGACATACACAATTACAGGCACAATGTGCTCAGGTATACAATTACAGACACAATGTGCTCAGACACAGAATTACAGACACAATGTGCTCAGATACACAATTACAGACACAATGTGCTGAGATACACAATTACAGACACAATGTGCTGAGGTACACAATTACAGACACAATCTGCTCTGGTACACAATTACAGACACAATGTGCTCTGGTACACAATTACAGACACAATGTGCTCAGATACACAATTACAAACACAATGTGCTCTGGTACACAATTATAGACACAATGTGCTCAGATACAGAATTACAGACACAATGTGCTCAGATACACAATAACAGACACAATATGCTCAGATACACAATTACAGACACATTGTGCTCAGATACACAATTACAGACACAATGTGCTCAGATACACAATTACAGACACAATGTGCTCAGATACACAATTACAGAAACAATGTGCTCAGATACACAATTACAGATACAATGTGCCCAGATACACAATTACAGACACAATGTGCTGAGATACACAATCAGAGACACAATGTGCTCAGATACACAATTACAGACACAATGTGCTCATATACACAATAACAGACACAATATGCTCAGATACACAATTACAGACACATTGTGCTCAGATACACAATTACAGATACAATGTGCCCATATACACGATTACAGACACAATGTGCTGAGATACACAATTACAGACACAATGTGCTCTGATACACAATTACAGACACAATGTGCTCAGATACACAATTACAGATACAATGTTCTCAGATACACAATTACAGACACAATGTGTTCAGATACACAATTACATACACAATGTGTTAAGATACACAATTACAGACACAATGTGCTCAGATACACAATTACAGACACAATGTGCTCAGATACACAGTTACAGACACAATATGCTCAGATACACAATTACAGACACAATGTGCTCAGATACACAATTACAGACACAATGTGCTCAGATACACAATTACAGACACAATGTGCTCAGATACACAATTACAGACACTATGTGCTCAGGAACACAATTACAGACACAATGTGGTCAGATATAGAATTACAGACACAATGCGCTCAGATATAGAATTACAGACACAATGTGCTGAGATACACAATTACAAACACAATATGCTCAGGTATACAATTACAGACACAATGTGCTCAGACACAGAATTACAGACACAATGTGCTCAGATACACAATTACAGACACAATGTGCAGAGATACACAATTACAGGCACAATGTGCTCAGATACACAATTACAGACACATTGTGCTCAGATACACAATTACAAACACAATGTGCTCAGATAGACAATTACAGGCACAATGTGCTGAGATACACAATTACAGGCACAATGTGCTCAGGTACACAATTACAGACACAATCTGCTCTGGTACACAATTACAGACACAATGTGCTCTGGTACACAATTACAGACACAATGTGCTCAGATACACAATTACAGACACAATGTGCTGACATACACAATTACAGGCACAATGTGCTCAGGTATACAATTACAGACACAATGTGCTCAGACACAGAATTACAGACACAATGTGCTCAGATACACAATTACAGACACAATGTGCTGAAATACACAATTACAGACACAATGTGCTGAGGTACACAATTACAGACACAATCTGCTCTGGTACACAATTACAGACACAATGTGCTCTGGTACACAATTACAGACACAATGTGCTCAGATACACAATTACAAACACAATGTGCTCTGGTACACAATTATAGACACAATGTGCTCAGATACAGAATTACAGACACAATGTGCTCAGATACAGAATTACAGACACAATGTGCTCAGATACACAATAACAGACACAATATGCTCAGATACACAATTACAGACACATTGTGCTCAGATACACAATTACAGACACAATGTGCTCAGATACACAATTACAGACACAATGTGCTCAGATACACAATTACAGAAACAATGTGCTCAGATACACAATTACAGATACAATGTGCCCAGATACACAATTACAGACACAATGTGCTGAGATACACAATCAGAGACACAATGTGCTCAGATACACAATTACAGACACAATGTGCTCATATACACAATAACAGACACAATATGCTCAGATACACAATTACAGACACATTGTGCTCAGATACACAATTACAGATACAATGTGCCCATATACACGATTACAGACACAATGTGCTGAGATACACAATTACAGACACAATGTGCTCTGATACACAATTACAGACACAATGTGCTCAGATACACAATTACAGATACAATGTTCTCAGATACACAATTACAGACACAATGTGTTCAGATACACAATTACATACACAATGTGTTAAGATACACAATTACAGACACACTGTGCTCAGATACACAATTACAGACACAATGTGCTCAGATACACAATTACAGACACAATATGCTCAGATACACAATTACAGACACAATGTGCTCAGATACACAATTACAGACCCAATGTGCTCAGATATAGAATTACAGACACAATGCGCTCAGATACACAATTACAGACACAACATGCTCAGATACACAATTACAGACACAACGTTCTCAGATACACAAATTGGAACAAATTGCCTCCTCTGCTTAAATGCATCCAATCGGCTTCTCTATTCAAATCGAAACTTACCTCATATATTTTACAAGTCTGACTCTTTTCCAATTTCCACATTGCAACAAATTTAAGATCTATTCACCAGGAAAGTCTGTTTTCTCAATGCTATGTTAATGTATAACCCTCTGAATTATTGTGGTATAGAACAAGCCCCATGGGGTTTTATTCCCGCCAATAGCTTATGTGATCAAACATAACCTATCCTTGTTTTTTTTGTTTTTTTTCGTTTTTTTTTTCTTTTTTTCTTCTATGATCATATTTCATTGGAGTGTAAATTACAATTATATTGGTGAATAAATCAATCAATCAATACACAATTACAGACACAATGTGTTCAGATACACAATTACAGACAGAATGTGCTCAGATACACAATTACAGACACAATGTGCTCAGATACACAATTACAGACAATGTGCTCAGATACACAATTACAAACACAATTGCTCAGATACAGAATTACAGACACAATGTGCTCAGATACACAATTACAGACACAACGTGCTCAGATACACAATTGCAGACACAATGTGCTTAGATACACAATTACAGATACAATGTGCTCAGATACACATACACAATGTTTTCAGATACACAATTACAGACACAATGTGCTCAGATACACAATTACAGACACAATGTGTTCAGATACACAATTACATACACAATGTTCTCAGATACACAATTACAGACACAATGTGTTCAGATACACAATTACATACACAATGTGTTAAGATACACAATTACAGACACAACGTGCTCAGATACACAATTACAGACACAACGTGCTCAGATACACAATTACAGACACAATGTGTTCAGATACACAATTACATACACAATGTTCTCAGATACACATTTACAGACACAATGTGTTCAGATACACAATTACAGACACAATGTGTTCGGATACACAATTACATACACAAAGTTTTCAGATACACAATTACATACACAATGTTTTCAGATACACAATTACATACACAATGTTTTCAGATACACAATTACATACACAATGTGTTCGGATACACAATTACATACACAATGTTTTCAGATACACAATTACATACACAATGTTTTCAGATACACAATTACATACACAATGTTTTCAGATATCACTTTGAAAACCCAGTTTGTATAACAAGCGTCAGATCCGACATTCAATATTCGACCGTCGTGCATAAAACAATCTCCGCGTCAATATTCGACCGTCGTCCATAAAACAATCTCCGCGTCAGTATTCGACCGTCGTCCATAAAACAATCTCCGCGTCAATATTCGACCGTCGTCCATAAAACAATCTCCGCGTCAATATTCGACCGTCGTCCATAAAACAATCTCCGCGTCAATATTCGACCGTCGTCCATAAAACAATCTCCGCGTTAATATTCGACCGTCGTCCATAAAACAATCTCCGCGTCTATATTCGAAAGACCTAATACGTATGACAGCGCAATTCCAAATGTATAGGAAATAAAATAATAAAGACACAAGATGGATTCCTACAAGAGATAAGCGGTCAGCGGCTTTCAATGATGTCAGCAAGAGATGATGATGTTCTATACATAGAATCCTAATCACTGACCATTATTCTGTAGCCAAATGAATTTCAATTCTTTTCCAGAGTATTTATCTCAGTCACACTTTGATTGTGAAAGCTCATTTGAACAGCATGCAGATGTAAAACACATGAAACTCAAACGGTCCTATCCGCGGGTTAAGCGGAATTAGAAACCGGTTACGGAACGTGGCGTCAGAGATCTTGCATGCTACGATCGTATTTTTCCGGGGTTTTTTCATCACAAATTTGAGAAACATTGAATGGAGGCGTTTCGAGGTATGTGCAGTAATATTATATGGCGTTGATTGCAATCGTCACAATCTGCACATGACCTAGGAATGCTACCAGACGAGATATGCTTACGCCGTATGCAGGTCCTGCTGGAATATTGCTATCCAGAAATGGATAGTCAATTATAACAAAGTTGTATTCGTCTCTTTTGTCGCAGAGTCGACTTGAGAGAAAGCCCTGATCATTCTTGCAAAAGTATATAGGTTCAGATATGATGTTGCATCTGGGCTATCTGTGGTTTCCTTCAAATCCAGTGAAGGGGGTAAATATCCTTCACAGCGTCGCTAATATAGTGATTATCCAGTGCTAGAGATCGTCTATATAGCGTTTGGTGAAGGAGAAGGAACGGGCTTTGAAATGGTTTTCATTTGACAATTTCTGCATATAGGTGTATACGAGCACAGTTATGGGTCTGCCAAAAATGTGGAGCATAATGTGTACCCAATGGAATATCTATACGCTGTTGGTATATGGTATTGCCGTATTTTAGATATTGTTAATGAGAAATTCAAGCAATTCCATAAACAACGAAACATTCGAAAAATATCCTTACGTGAACTATAACTGGAGAAAGTCTCATGGCTTCTGACATTAATATACTGGGGACAAGTTTTATTGAATACCGATATTATTGATGCACTAAGGTGTTGAATAGTAACGTAGATCATAAGTAAACAATTCTAAGTAGATACATGATCATACGGTATGTGTCCTTTGTTATCTAGCTCTTCCGTAAGATTTCTCTAGTTTTTAAGTATCGATTTGCATTCGGCATCTGAATTTCTTGAAATGGCAGCACAATAACTCCCCCCAAAAATGAATTAACTGCTTACAGGGTTATTTTAACAAAGTGGACAGACGTTTAGTTGTACAAATTCTGGAACCAGCTACAAGTTCAGCAAGGCGTTTGATGTCCTTTGGGTGTCCAGTACCTGAGTCGAGATTTAACGCTTGCACATCATAAATAATTTAGAAATTAATATTAATACAGTCATCATAGAAGGTCTTTGTATGATTGACGGCTGTCTGACGAATGTCGCTAACTAGGTTTGTTTCGTATATACTATATTACATGTATTTCTAATGGGCCTTTAGGAGTACTATCTTTTACTTGCATGGACACTTGGAGCCCTACGTTGAGATAATTATAGTAATAATACAGTTACAATTAAATCGTAGTAAACGAAGTGTATGGACAAGCGTTCGGTTAACCGTTTTTCCAGGTAATCCAAGCAAACAAAGAAGCTGAATCCAGAGGTTCATCGTAATGCCGGTTCAATATGTTCATGTTACACAGTAATATGTTACTATGTTACATGTTACACAGTAATATGTTACTATGTTACATGTTACACAGTAATATGTTACTATGTTACATGTTACACAGTAATATGTTACTATGTTACATGTTACACAGTAATATGTTACTATGTTACATGTTACACAGTAATATGTTACTATGTTACATTTTACACAGTAATATGTTACTATGTTCCATGTTACACACTTGTATCAATGACAATTTTTATGATCACTTTCAGACTGATGTGTCTCAAGTGTTTCTATTTTGGTTTCTTGTCGAATCGATAAGATTACTTGCCGAATGGGGCCGATGATGTAATCAAATATCTATCCCGACATAGCACAGGTGTATTGTTACAAAATACATAGCCATTCTGTGAAATAATTTGATTTATTATCCACTTTGCGATTGACGAGTATATATTGTAGAGAAACGATAGTTCCGCTATATAGTGGATGATATATATCAACATCGGCCATGGAAGACGCTTCGGCAGTAAATATATCAATATGAGAACAGGGTTGAGATAAACAGTCACCATCAGAACAGGGTTGAGATAAACAGTCACCATCAGAACAGGGTTGAGATAAACAGTCACCATCAGAACAGGGTTGAGATAAACAGTCACCATCAGAACAGGGTTGAGATAAACAGTCACCATCAGAACAGGGTTCAGATAAACAGTCACCATCAGAACAGGGTTGAGATAAACAGTCACCATCAGAACAGGGTTGAGATAAACAGTCACCATCAGAACAGGGTTCAGATAAACAGTCACCATCAGAACAGGGTTGAGATAAACAGTCACCATCAGAACAGGGTTGAGATAAACAGTCACCATCAGAACAGGGTTCAGATAAACAGTCACCATCAGAACAGGGTTGAGATAAACAGTCACCATCAGAACAGGGTTGAGATAAACAGTCACCATCAGAACAGGGTTGAGATAAACAGTCACCATCAGAACAGGGTTGAGATAAACAGTCACCATCAGAACAGGGTTGAGATAAACAGTCACCATCAGAACAGGGTTGAGATAAACAGTCACCATCAGAACAGGGTTGAGATAAACAGTCACCATCAGAACAGGGTTGAGATAAACAGATCAAACAGTCACCATCAGAACAGGGTTGAGATAAACAGTCACCATCAGAAGAGGGTTGAGATAAACAGTCACCATCAGAACAGGGTTGAGATAAACAGTCACCATCAGAACAGGGTTCAGATAAACAGTCACCATCAGAACAGGGTTGAGATAAACAGTCACCATCAGAACAGGGTTGAGATAAACAGTCACCATCAGAACAGGGTTCAGATAAACAGTCACCATCAGAACAGGGTTGAGATAAACAGTCACCATCAGAAGAGGGTTGAGATAAACAGTCACCATCAGAACAGGGTTGAGATAAACAGTCACCATCAGAACAGGGTTCAGATAAACAGTCACCATCAGAACAGGGTTGAGATAAACAGTCACCATCAGAACAGGGTTGAGATAAACAGTCACCATCAGAACAGGGTTCAGATAAACAGTCACCATCAGAACAGGGTTGAGATAAACAGTCACCATCAGAACAGGGTTGAGATAAACAGTCACCATCAGAACAGGGTTGAGATAAACAGTCACCATCAGAACAGGGTTGAGATAAACAGTCACCATCAGAACAGGGTTGAGATAAACAGTCACCATCAGAACAGGGTTCAGATAAACAGTCACCATCAGAACAGGGTTGAGATAAACAGTCACCATCAGAACAGGGTTGAGATAAAAACAGTCACCATCAGAACAGGGTTGAGATAAACAGTCACCATCAGAACAGGGTTCAGATAAACAGTCACCATCAGAACATGGTTGAGATAAACAGTCACCATCAGAACAGGGTTGAGATAAACAGTCACCATCAGAACAGGGTTGAGATAAACAGTCACCATCAGAACAGGGTTGAGATAAACAGTCACCATCAGAACAGGGTTCAGATAAACAGTCACCATCAGAACAGGGTTGAGATAAACAGTCACCATCAGAAGAGGGTTGAGATAAACAGTCACCATCAGAACAGGATTGGGAATAGCAGTCACCATCAGAACAGGGTTCAGGCCAAGCAGTGGAACCCAGGGTTGAGATAAACAGTCACCATCAGAACAGGGTTGAGATAAACAGTCACCATCAGAACCCAGGAGTTCCAGATAAACAGTCACCATCAGAACAGGGTTGAGATAAACGTCACCATCAGAAGAGGGTTTGAGATAAACAGTCACCATCAGAACAGGGTTGAGATCACCATCAGAACAGGGTTCAGATAAACAGTCACCATCAGAACAGGGTTGAGATAAACAGTCACCATCAGAACAGGGTTGAGATAAACAGTCACAATCAGAACAGGGTTCAGATAAACAGTCACCATCAGAACAGGGTTGAGATAAACAGTCACCATCAGAACAGGGTTGAGATAAACAGTCACCATCAGAAGAGGGTTGAGATAAACAGTCACCATCAGAACAGGGTTGAGATAAACAGTCACCATCAGAACAGGGTTCAGATAAACAGTCACCATCAGAACAGGGTTGAGATAAACAGTCACCATCAGAACAGGGTTCAGATAAACAGTCACCATCAGAACAGGGTTCAGATAAACAGTCACCATCAGAACAGGGTTCAGATAAACAGTCACCATGAGAACAGGGTTCAGATAAACAGTCACCATCAGAACAGGGTTCAGATAAACAGTCACCATCAGAACAGGGTTCAGATAAACAGTCACCATCAGAACAGGGTTCAGATAAACAGTCACCATCAGAACAGGGTTCAGATAAACAGTCACCATCAGAACAGGGTTCAGATAAACAGTCACCATCAGAACAGGGTTGAGATAAGCAGTCACCATCAGAACGGGGTTCAGATAAACAGTCACCATCAGAACAGGGTTGAGATAAACAGTCACCATCAGAGGCAGGGGTTTGAGATAAGCAGTCACCATCAAGAACCAGGGTTCAGATAAACAGTCACCATCAGAACAGGGTTTGAGATAAACAGTCACCATCAGAACAGGGTTGAGATAAACAGTCACCATCAGAACAGGGTTGAGATAAACAGTCACCCATCAGAAGAGGTTGAGATAAGCAGTCACCATCAGAACAGGGTTGAGATAAACAAATTTCACCATCAGAACAGGAGTTCCAGATAAACAGTCACCATCAGAACAGGGTTGAGATAAACGGTCACCATCAGAACAGGGTTGAGATAAGCAGTCACCATCAGAACAGGGTTGAGATAAACAGTCACCATCAGAACAGGGTTGAGATAAACAGTCACCATCAGAACAGGGTTGAGATAAACAGTCACCATCAGAACAGGGTTCAGATAAACAGTCACCATCAGAACAGGGTTGAGATAAACAGTCACCATCAGAACAGGGTTGAGATAAACAGTCACCATCAGAACAGGGTTGAGATAAACAGTCACCATCAGAACAGGGTTGAGATAAACAGTCACCATCAGAAGAGGGTTGAGATAAACAGTCACCATCAGAACAGGGTTGAGATAAACAGTCACCATCAGAACAGGGTTCAGATAAACAGTCACCATCAGAACAGGGTTGAGATAAACAGTCACCATCAGAACAGGGTTGAGATAAACAGTCACCATCAGAACAGGGTTCAGATAAACAGTCACCATCAGAACAGGGTTGAGATAAACAGTCACCATCAGAACAGGGTTGAGATAAACAGTCACCATCAGAACAGGGTTGAGATAAACAGTCACCATCAGAACAGGGTTGAGATAAACAGTCACCATCAGAACAGGGTTGAGATAAACAGTCACCATCAGAACAGGGTTGAGATAAACAGTCACCATCAGAACAGGGTTGAGATAAACAGTCACCATCAGAAGAGGGTTGAGATAAACAGTCACCATCAGAACAGGGTTGAGATAAACAGTCACCATCAGAACAGGGTTCAGATAAACAGTCACCATCAGAACAGGGTTGAGATAAACAGTCACCACTGGTGGAACAGGGTTGAGATAAACAGTCACCATCAGAACAGGGTTCAGATAAACAGTCACCATCAGAACAGGGTTGAGATAAACAGTCACCATCAGAACAGGGTTGAGATAAACAGTCACCATCAGAACAGGGTTGAGATAAACAGTCACCATCAGAACAGGGTTCAGATAAACAGTCACCATCAGAACAGGGTTGAGATAAACAGTCACCATCAGAACAGGGTTGAGATAAACAGTCACCATCAGAACAGGGTTCAGATAAACAGTCACCATCAGAACAGGGTTGAGATAAACAGTCACCATCAGAACAGGGTTCAGATAAACAGTCACCATCAGAACAGGGTTGAGATAAACAGTCACCATCAGAACAGGGTTGAGATAAACAGTCACCATCAGAACAGGGTTGAGATAAACAGTCACCATCAGAACAGGGTTGAGATAAACAGTCACCATCAGAACAGGGTTGAGATAAACAGTCACCATCAGAAGAGGGTTGAGATAAACAGTCACCATCAGAACAGGGTTGAGATAAACAGTCACCATCAGAACAGGGTTCAGATAAACAGTCACCATCAGAACAGGGTTGAGATAAACAGTCACCATCAGAACAGGGTTGAGATAAACAGTCGCCATCAGAACAGGGTTCAGATAAACCGTCACCATCAGAACAGGGTTGAGATAAACAGTCACCATCAGAAGAGGGTTGAGATAAACAGTCACCATCAGAACAGGGTTGAGATAAACAGTCACCATCAGAACAGGGTTCAGATAAACAGTCACCATCAGAACAGGGTTGAGATAAACAGTCACCATCAGAACAGGGTTGAGATAAACAGTCACCATCAGAACAGGGTTCAGATAAACAGTCACCATCAGAACAGGGTTGAGATAAACAGTCACCATCAGAAGAGGGTTGAGATAAACAGTCACCATCAGAACAGGGTTGAGATAAACAGTCACCATCAGAACAGGGTTCAGATAAACAGTCACCATCAGAACAGGGTTGAGATAAACAGTCACCATCAGAACAGGGTTCAGGATAAACAGTCACCATCAGGAACAGGTTGGAGATGGTGAACAGTCACCAACAGAACAAGGGTTGGAGACAACAGTCACCACTGCAAACAGGGTCTCAGACAAACAGTCACCACCAGTGAACATGGTTGAGATAAACAGTCACATCAGAACAGGGTTGAGATAAACAGTCACCATCAGAACAGGGTTCAGATAAACAGTCACCATCAGAACAGGGTTGAGATAAACAGTCACCATCAGAAGAGGGTTGAGATAAACAGTCACCATCAGAACAGGGTTGAGATAAACAGTCACCATCAGAACAGGGTTGAGATAAACAGTCACCATCAGAACAGGGTTGAGATAAACAGTCACCATCAGAACAGGGTTGAGATAAACAGTCACCATCAGAACAGGGTTCAGATAAACAGTCACCATCAGAACAGGGTTGAGATAAACAGTCACCATCAGAACAGGGTTGAGATAAACAGTCACCATCAGAACAGGGTTGAGATAAACAGTCACCATCAGAACAGGGTTGAGATAAACAGTCACCATCAGAAGAGGGTTGAGATAAACAGTCACCATCAGAACAGGGTTGAGATAAACAGTCACCATCAGAACAGGGTTCAGATAAACAGTCACCATCAGAACAGGGTTGAGATAAACAGTCACCATCAGAACAGGGTTGAGATAAACAGTCACCATCAGAACAGGGTTCAGATAAACAGTCACCATCAGAACAGGGTTGAGATAAACAGTCACCATCAGAAGAGGGTTGAGATAAACAGTCACCATCAGAACAGGGTTGAGATAAACAGTCACCATCAGAACAGGGTTCAGATAAACAGTCACCATCAGAACAGGGTTGAGATAAACAGTCACCATCACCATCAGAACAGGGTTGAGATAAACAGTCACCATCAGAACAGGGTTGAGATAAACAGTCACCATCAGAACAGGGTTGAGATAAACAGTCACCATCAGAACAGGGTTCAGATAAACAGTCACCATCAGAACAGGGTTGAGATAAACAGTCACCATCAGAAGAGGGTTGAGATAAACAGTCACCATCAGAACAGGGTTGAGATAAACAGTCACCATCAGAACAGGGTTCAGATAAACAGTCACCATCAGAACAGGGTTGAGATAAACAGTCACCATCAGAACAGGGTTGAGATAAACAGTCACCATCAGAACAGGGTTGAGATAAACAGTCACCATCAGAACAGGGTTGAGATAAACAGTCACCATCAGAAGAGGGTTGAGATAAACAGTCACCATCAGAACAGGGTTGAGATAAACAGTCACCATCAGAACAGGGTTCAGATAAACAGTCACCATCAGAACAGGGTTGAGATAAACAGTCACCATCAGAACAGGGTTGAGATAAACAGTCACCATCAGAACAGGGTTGAGATAAACAGTCACCATCAGAACAGGGTTGAGATAAACAGTCACCATCAGAACAGGGTTGAGATAAACAGTCACCATCAGAACAGGGTTGAGATAAACAGTCACCATCAGAACAGGGTTGAGATAAACAGTCACCATCAGAACAGGGTTCAGATAAACAGTCACCATCAGAACAAGACAGGGTTGAGATAAACAGTCACCATCAGAACAGGGTTGAGATAAACAGTCACCATCAGAACAGGGTTCAGATAAACAGTCACCATCAGAACAGGGTTGAGATAAACAGTCACCATCAGAACAGGGTTGATAAACAGATCAGAACACAGTCACCATCAGAACAGGGTTGAGATAAACAGTCACCATCAGAAGAGGGTTGAGATAAACAGTCACCATCAGAACAGGGTTGAGATAAACAGTCACCATCAGAACAGGGTTCAGATAAACAGTCACCATCAGAACAGGGTTGAGATAAACAGTCACCATCAGAACAGGGTTCAGATAAACAGTCACCATCAGAACAGGGTTCAGATAAACAGTCACCATCAGAACAGGGTTCAGATAAACAGTCACCATCAGAACAGGGTTCAGATAAACAGTCACCATCAGAACAGGGTTCAGATAAACAGTCACCATCAGAACAGGGTTCAGATAAACAGTCACCATCAGAACAGGGTTCAGATAAACAGTCACCATCAGAACAGGGTTCAGATAAACAGTCACCATCAGAACAGGGTTCAGATAAACAGTCACCATCAGAACAGGGTTCAGATAAACAGTCACATCAAAGCACGACTGAGATATATTATACTCTAGACAATCACTACCATTTGGATGTAACACAATCACTACCATTTGGATGTAACACAATCACTACCATTTGGATGTAACACAATCACTACCATTTGGATGTAACACAATCACTACCATTTGGATGTAACACAATCACTACCATTTGGATGTAACACAATCACTACCATTTGGATGTAACACAATCACTACCATTTAGATGTAACACAATCACTACCATTTGGATGTAACACAATCACTACCATTTGGATGTAACACAATCACTACCATTTGGATGTAACACAATCACTACCATTTGGATGTAACACAATCACTACCATTTGGATGTGACAATCACTACCATTTGGATGTAACACAATCACTACCATTTGGATGTAACACAATCACTACCATTTGGATGTAACACAATCACTACCATTTGGATGTAACACAATCACTACCATTTGGATGTAACACAATCACTACCATTTGGATGTAACACAATCACTACCATTTGGATGTAAGACAATCACTACCATTTAGATGTAACACAATCACTACCATTTGGATGTAACACAATCACTACCATTTGGATGTAACACAATCACTACCATTTGGATGTAACACAATCACTACCATTTGGATGTAACACAATCACTACCATTTGGATGTAACACAATCACTACCATTTGGATGTAACACAATCACTACCATTTGGATGTAACACAATCACTACCATTTGGATGTAACACAATCACTACCATTTGGATGTAACACAATCACTACCATTTAGATGTAACACAATCACTACCATTTGGATGTAACACAATCACTACCATTTGGATGTAACACAATCACTACCATTTGGATGTAACACAATCACTACCATTTGGATGTAAGACAATCACTACCATTTGGATGTAACACAATCACTACCATTTGGATGTAACACAATCACTACCATTTGGATGTAACACAATCACTACCATTTGGATGTAACACAATCACTACCATTTGGATGTAACACAATCACTACCATTTGGATGTAACACAATCACTACCATTTGGATGTAACACAATCACTACCATTTGGATGTAAGACAATCACTACCATTTGGATGTAACACAATCACTACCATTTGGATGTAACACAATCACTACCATTTGGATGTAACACAATCACTACCATTTGGATGTAACACAATCACTACCATTTGGATGTAACACAATCACTACCATTTGGATGTAACACAATCACTACCATTTGGATGTAACACAATCACTACCATTTGGATGTAACACAATCACTACCATTTGGATGTAACACAATCACTACCATTTGGATGTAACACAATCACTACCATTTGGATGTAACACAATCACTACCATTTGGATGTAACACAATCACTACCATTTGGATGTAACAAACGCCTGGAGAACTCAGAGTAGTTGGACAAATGCTTGGACAACGGTATTTTCCTGATTTAGATATTAAAGTGGTTAGAGATGGTACCTACAGTTTTGCATTAATGTAAGGTGCTTGTTAAGCCGTGTTTGACTGGGAATTGTTTGTAATATTGTTATACAAATCACGGCTTTAAATTACCGACGGTTGCATATTGCATGTCGGCTTTGACGCTGGCATTTCAGCCTAGTGTATAGTTGATAATCGTGAAATATAATTGGTGAGTCACTCTTCGGAATTGGTTCCAGGTCGTAATCGGTATATAATACAGAGGACCATTTCACAGTCTTCTGTTCTTTTATGAGTACGTCCAAAAACAGATCCTTTCAAAGCCCGTTCCTTTTCATTCACCAAACGCTATATAGACGACCTCCTCGCCGTTGATAATCGCTACTGATACTGATATTTATTTGCATGTATGAACACATGTAAATACAATAATGAGATAAAAGTGCATTAGAATACAATCAACTCAAATACTATCGCTAGTAATACTGGTGGCAGTGGATGTGGAGCAGAGCAAGGAATTGACCAATAAGTGGTGATAAGTTCTGTGGGCAATCCATTATGAGAAGACACTTTTCTAGATCAGTTGAGGTCTGTGCTGCTGGACACACTGCGAGTATTTTTTGCAGAAGTAGGTTTCGAAGACGTTGTAAAGCAGGACATTCCATAATGAAGTGGAACTCATCGTCAACAGCCAGTTGGCAGAGTCGACAAATCCTATCTATCCTGTCTACATAAACGACGCAGTGATATATACCCAGCTTCACTGATTTGAACGAAACTACAGACAGCCATAACGGCAAATCATATTTAGACCTATCTCTATAAATATAAAGCGGGCCTTCTCTCTCGTCGGCTTTACGACAAAAGAGATCATTACAATTTCGGCATCGTAAACTATCCCAACGACAGTATATTCCAGTAGGACCTGTATATGGCATATAGATATATCGCCTGGTAGCATTTACAAGATCCTGTGTTAAATGTGACGATATTAATCAGCGTCAAACATTATTGCAGAAACTTGTGAAACAGGGCTGTACCGCCAAGCGCCTCAACTCAAAGTTTCTCAAATTTGGCGATTCATATCGCATGCTGATAGCAAAATACGAGCATAGTGTGTAAGATCTATTGTGTTGCCTATTGTAACTTGTGCCTAATTCCGCTCCACCCGGGGCTGTAGGGGCCATATGATCTCATGTATTACAAGATCCTCATAGTGTTCATATGAACAGACATTCAAAGCGTAACTGAGATACGATTTTACAACGAAAATCCTATGGATTAAGAATACTGATAATCGACACGTATTTGATATTTTTGCCACTATATGATGCCTTGTCGGCATCATTGAAAACTCTTGATCGCTTCTCTCTTGCTGGAAACCAGCCTATTTTCATGTATACTATGATTTATTCTCTTAATTTGGTGCTAATGCTATTATATGAATTAAGCCTTTGGATTATGGACGCGAAAATTCTTTAACGGACGATGGCTGTCAAATTGACTGACGGACTAGACGTATGTATTCGTATTATTGAAGTCGAACGCAAATCCTTCGTACGGGTTTCACAAAACCTTCTTGCATGCATATCCTCGTATGTTTGATCGCAAACCTGGCGCGAATGCTGTGTACAGGCTGGTTGATTCTTGAAGCGCAAATACCTAAAAAATGACGGACATTGTGTTTGTTTTTAGAATTCAGGAAAGTGTAATTAGAATCAAAATTTCGTGGATTGAGTTTAGGACACAATCGATTATTATTTTCGATAATTCATGCTAGATTACATGTATGTCAACGAACCAGTCTCAATAAATTAATATCCCATCAATTCTCCCCAATCGTATATTTCGCTATGTAGGATTTTACTGATTTCTATCGAATTTGGTGTTCAGAGCGCCCTGGTCATGAATATTTAATAGTTTTGTGAAACCAGGGTCGTATTTTAACTACTTTACTTGCAGTCTGGGAGGTGGGATAGGGTCATCGACTCCGCTTTAACCCATGGTTTACGCCAAGGACCATCCCATAATTCCACCCCGCATTATGGTGCCAACATGGCGGGAGGGCGACAACATGAGCTTGGCGTGTGATTCGGCTGAGTCAAACAGAAAGCACCTACCATTATGTTCCCTTCAAAGCACTATGAAGGGCTCTCGTGATTGGTTGATATTCGCGATACTGCAAACCACATATCCAAATGGCGGAGCAGATAGGATTTTATTTTAATTAGATTGGCTAATGAACCTCAGTAAATATGTCTAAATAGTTATTTCGGAGCGATATATATTCTGCAAATGCTCGCAAAATTGCGTGCGAACAGTCAACTTGCGGTGGATTTTTTTCAACCGTTGCAAACCACTCCTATCGCACAATACCCCTTGTAACGCACAAAAACACTATTATGTGAAACAACCGCCTGCATTCTTGCCACTGTCTGATATGAAAGCTCACAACAGTGCCCTTGGTTGAAAATTTAAAGAAAAAAGTACGGAGTTAAAATACAATGTAAAATTACACCCAATCCATGGCTGATACACACGACAGCCAAAAACCTATTTTCGGATTCTGCGTCGTGTGCAAAACATGTTTTTAAATAATAAATGATTTCCCTGATGTAAAGTTGTAGGAAATTGAATCAACGTTTATGTACCAGTATATTATCTCTCATAATTCCCATATGAAGGCATGGAGGTAACTGAATCGAAGTGTATGTACCGGTATATTGTCTCCCAATATTCCCATATATATTGTCTCCCAATATTCCCATATGAAGGCATGGAGGTAAGTGAATCGAAGTGTATGTACCGGTATATTGTCTCCCAATATTCCCACATGAAGGCATAGAGGTAAGTGAATCGAAGTGTATGTACCGGTATATTGTCTCCCAATATTCCCATATGAAGGCATGGAGGTAACTGAATCGAAGTGTATGTACCGGTATATTGTCTCCCAATATTCCCATATGAAGGCATGGAGGTAACTGAATCGAAGTGTATGTACCGGCATATTGTCTCATAATATTCCCATATGAAGGCATGGAGGTAACTGAATCGAAGTGTATGTACCGGTATATTGTCTCCCAATATTCCCATATGAAGGCATGGAGGTAACTGAATCGAAGTGTATGTACCGGTATATTGTATCGCATAGTTACCATATGAAGGCATGGAGGTAACTGAATCGAAGTGTATGTACCGGTATATTGTCTCCCAATATTCCCATATGAAGGCATGGAGGTAACTGAATCGAAGTGTATGTACCGGTATATTGTCTCCCAATATTCCCATATGAAGGCATGGAGGTAACTGAATCGAAGTGTATGCACCGGTATATTGTCTCCCAATATTCCCATATGAAGGCATGGAGGTAAGTGAATCGAAGTGTATGTACCGGTATATTGTCTCCCAATATTCCCATATGAAGGCATGGAGGTAACTGAATCGAAGTGTATGTACCGGTATATTGTCTCCCAATATTCCCATATAAAGGCATGGAGGTAACTGAATCGAAGTGTATGTACCGGTATATTGTCTCCCAATATTCCCATATAAAGGCATGGAGGTAACTGAATCGAAGTGTATGTACCGGTATATTGTCTCCCAATATTCCCATATGAAGGCATGGAGGTAAATGAATCGAAGTGTATGTACCGGTATATTGTCTCCCAATATTCCCATATGAAAGCATGGAGGTAAGTGAATCGAAGTGTATGTACCGGTATATTGTCTCATAATATTCCCATATGAAGGCATGGGGGTAACTGAATCGAAGTGTATGTACCGGTATATTGTCTCTCAATATTCTCATATGAAGGCATGGAGGTAAGTGAATCGAAGTGTATGTACCGGTATATTGTCTCCCGATATTCCCATATGAAGGCATGGAGGTAACTGAATCGAAGTGTATGTACCGGTATATTGTCTCCCAATATTCCCATATGAAGGCATGGAGGTAAGTGAATCGAAGTGTATGTACCGGTATATTGTCTCCCAATATTCCCATATGAAGGCATGGAGGTAACTGAATCGAAGTGTATGTACCGGTATATTGTCTCCCAATATTCCCATATGAAGGCATGGAGGTAAGTGAATCGAAGTGTATGTACCGGTATATTGTCTCCCAATATTCCCATATGAAGGCATGGAGGTAAGTGAATCGAAGTGTATGTACCGGTATATTGTCTCTCATAGTTACCATATGAAGGCATGGAGGTAAGTGAATCGAAGTGTATGTACCGGTATATTGTCTCCCAATATTCCCATATGAAGGCATGGAGGTAAGTGAATCGAAGTGTATGTACCGGTATATTGTCTCCCAATATTCCCATATGAAGGCATGGAGGTAACTGAATCGAAGTGTATGTACCGGTATATTGTATCGCATAGTTACCATATGAAGGCATGGAGGTAACTGAATCGAAGTGTATGTACCGGTATATTGTCTCCCAATATTCCCATATGAAGGCATGGAGGTAACTGAATCGAAGTGTATGTACCGGTATATTGTCTCCCAATATTCCCATATGAAGGCATGGAGGTAACTGAATCGAAGTGTATGTACCGGTATATTGTCTCCCAATATTCCCATATGAAGGCATGGAGGTAAGTGAATCGAAGTGTATGTACCGGTATATTGTCTCACAATATTCCCATATGAAGGCATGGAGGTAACTGAATCGAAGTGTATGTACCGGTATATTGTCTCCCAATATTCCCAGATCGGGTGGAGTGTGTACATATTTTATTGCTTAAAACGTACTGATCATAATAAAATATCCGTTTCCATAATGCAAAATCTTATTCTCACGGCCAAGATCAAATCCAAGCAGACATACGATCATCATATATAGTACACAAGCTAATATAATTTCTTCAAGAGAATCGGCAAGTTTTTGCCTTCGTCACATCCATCTCAATCAATATACCAAATTATCCATCTATATGGCACAAATCGAGTAAAAAACAAAATCGGCTGATGGGATATGCATGCACACACGTTAGGCTTTATTTAAGCATCATATCACAGACTGGAGAAATAGTAACATTATTACGGGGAATGTGTTACCAGGACAACCATCAACATGATGTACCAATTCACAGTGTACCTAAGTAGTATACATAGAGTAAAACGGAAGGATAGCGCGTCACTGCGCATGCGCGAAGTGAATTTTTGGGTTGCCATAGGGGGGGTTCGCATACGTGAGTTAATTTTTTTTTAATGTGAGTGGGTGGGTTTAAAATGGCGGACGTTTGACGTCCGCCATTTTGAATCCACCCACTCACTCGGTTGCACTGATTGACCTGGGATGTGAGTGGGTGGGTTTAAAATGGCGGACTTTCTGGGTCCGCCATTTTGAACCCACCCACTCACGGGGGTGATTGAGTGCTATGTGAGTGGGTGGGTTTAAAATGGCGGACGTTTGACGTCCGCCATTTTGAACCCACCCACTCACTCGGGTGCACTGATTTGACCTGGGATGTGAGTGGGTGGTTTAAAATGGTGGTTTTTGGTGTTGTGTGTGTAAAATAAGGGTCCGCCATTTTGAACCCACCCACTCACGGGGGTGATTGAGTGGGTGGGTTCAAAATGGTGGCCGTTTATTTTCTCTGGGACGTTGAAAGTCCGCCATTTTGAACCCACCCACTCACTCGGTTGCACTGATTTGACCTGGGAAGTGAGTGGGTGGGTTTAAAATGGCGGACTTTCTGGGTCCGCCATTTTGAACCCACCCACTCACGGGGAAAACGTATAAAAGCAGTCGATTTTTAGGGCAAGGGGTGTATTCAATTGCACTACTTTGTCGAGCACTCTGACTTACCTGACCTGACCAGCCAGCCTGCCTGTTTCACCTCTAGTCTGCTTCACCTCTAGCCAGCCAGCCAGTCAGCCAGCCAGTCATCCAGTCAGCTTGCCTGTGTTGTATGGGCTGTGAACCTTTTACTTTTGCTTAGTGTTCATTTTTTCCTTTTTTTAATAGTCAAATAGCTCCAAAAACGTCTATTTCCATTCTTGCGCATGCGCAGAATGCTGATAGTTCAACCCACACCAGTCCATCAGATGGCCCTTCATCTCACCTTCACATTGATACCTCACTCGGCTCGATCGGGCCACTAGGGGCTCTCCTAGCTCCAAAAAGGCTATTTTGCAGATAAATGTCAACATCGGGTGTACGAAGATTTTTTTTTTTTATTTTAGAGGTAGTGCGTCGAGTGAAGCTGACGTGAAATGCTTCACATTGATACCTCACTCGACCCGATTGGACCACTAGGGGCTGCCCTAACTCCAAAAACGGTTATTTTGAAGATTGCGCATGCGCAGAATGCTTATAGTTCAACCTACACCAGTTCATGAGATGCTCCTTCACGTTACCTTCAATTTGATACCTCACTCGACCCGATTGGTCCATTAGGGACGCCTCTAACTCCAAAAAGGCTATTTTTGAAGATTCATATTTTTGATATCATCTTCGCGCATGCGCACAATTACCCTAATTCAAGCCCATACCCAGTCTATCAGATGCTGCTTCACGTCACCTTCAATTTAATACCTCACTCGACCCGATTGGTTCATTAGGGACGCCTCTAACCCCCAAAAAAGGCTATTTTCATAGCCTTTGGACTTCGCGCATGCGCAGAAAAATCAAAATAGCCTTTATTGGAGTTAGGGCAGCCCCTAGTGGTGCAATCGGGTCGAGTGAGGTATCATTGTGAAGCATTTCACGTCAGCTTCCATTAGATAGCTCACTCGACCCACTAAAAAATCTTCATTCACCGGATGTTGATATTTATTTTCAAAATAATCTTTTTTGAGGTTAGAGGCGTCCCTAATGGTCCAATCGGGTCGAGTGAAGTATCATTGTGAAGCATTTCACGTCAGCTTCAATATCATACCTCACTCGACCCTCTACCTGAAAATAAAATTTTGTTGACTTGACGTATGAAGATTTTTGTTTTCAAAAATTTTTTTTTGAAAAAAATTTTTTTTGGGGAAAAAGGATGAGGGGCATTCTGATGTTAGTTGGTGTGCTTAGTAAAGAAGTTTTCTCTTCCGGAAAGATGGGTTGGCCCTGAAAAGGGCCGTTGATAGCGTGATACGACACACTCAGGCGCGGAATATTCTC
>JAVTVY010001946.1:0-34408 GCA_036873755.1 Hanleya hanleyi | reverse complement strand
TCCGTCAATGCGTGAATCACACTTAATCAATATCTTCGTTGGGAAGTTCGAGGATTGTTAAAAGGTTGATCCTTCCATCTCGTGCTTAGCGACTGTTGTCGGGCATGGGTCTTGTTCTCGGGGATAGCGTATTCGCGTCATGCGAATGTCAAACGTAAAACGTCACGAAACGCTAGTTGTGCATGCTGGGTCCCCATCCTTGGAGTTCTCAATTTTGGCCTGACACGGTCGCTAGAAAGGGCTGGAGCATATGAAGCAGTGGAGGAACGTAACATATTCTAGGACCGCAATTCAAGAATGTCCGTTCAATTCGTATTTCCATGTTGTTACTGTCAGTGCGTCTGGTTACATTTGAAAGCCCATTTTCCGTAGATTCGACATTGATCGACAGAATTTACTGATGAAAAATATAGCTAAAGCTATGATTGGATATAAATCTATCCGAATTTATTTTATGCTGAATCAAGGAGAATGCAAGGCTTAGTAACTTCCTCAGCAAATGAATCAGGATCAGAGTGACCGGTTGTTCCAACAGCTGAAGGACAACATGTCGCGATTGGACGACCCCGATTATCGTTCTCGTGCGAATTTAACGAGTCGACATTCAAGGTTTGATACTCTGGTCTATCATACTTCCGTTATTTGAAATGTTCAGGAATATCAACGTGATTTTTTAGATATTTTTTTTTCGCATTTGCTGACACTAGCGTGCAAGAAATCAATCATACGTTTTCCCACGATTATTTTTTACTTTTTTCCCCGATTTCATTTTATGTCTTCGACAACCAAACCAGCAGTAGACATAGTTTAGGCTTTCAGAAAATATATAGTTTAGCGTACATTTTAGTCAAAATATGTTTGAAAATATTGCATGAAAACAGCTGTACTGGAAACAACTGGGCCATTGGGCACACGTCAACATCCGATAATATGAGGATCCCTTTTAATATATTGGGATAACTGGTGCATGCACATATTTTCCTAGTTTACACAAAACATACTGCATTTAGACCAAGAACGTAAGTCGTTGTTTCTGGTCAGTACGTCAGTCTTTCTAAGAGTTTATGCTGTCATATTGTATTTTTAAATAGGGAGAAGGTGGAAAACACCTCTCGCGACTTTCCACCAAATGGGCATAAATAAAGCGTCTCCAAAACCTATACTTACCTCGCTCTAAGACCCACAGTAACGCTCATGCACGCCTCACGTGCGGTGAATCACGGTTTACACCTGAGAGTTGCAAGATCACCTGTACGCGAGATACTATGACTTCAACGGAATAAATCGAGCAGTCGCGAATGCAGACAGTTGAACATTATTTTAAGATTCGGGACTCCTCGACCGATTCAGTGTGGCCTAGAAACTGTCGGAAACACGTCAGCTTATTCGCGACCGCTCGACCGTTTCCGTCGAGGCCATCTAACCTCCCTGTAAACGCTGATCCCCGCACGTGTGCTTTTCATCTCAAGTCCTACAGCTGAAATGCGCTGTTCGGAGATTCGGGGGGGGGGGAGGTTTGGCTTAATGTCACACTCAAGGTTGTTTCACTCATATGGCGACAGTCAGTTTGGTTTGTGGATGAAGGAAAGAACCACCGCCCGACGGCAAGTAACTGACAAACCTCCACACATGGATCAGCTGGGCTCGAACCCGTGCCGGTTCAGCGGTGTGAGGCTAGCGGTCACCAGCGAAGCACCTTAGACCACTCGACCACCGAGGTCCCTCGGAGATTCGTCGTGATACTGTGCATGGAAGGAGTTTAAATGTGGATAAACAGACCCACTGGAAATTGGGCAATATCCTCACCATGTGAAATGTTGTGAAACGTTACTATTCATTTGTTCCACACAACCCGGTAAGCAAACCGAATTATTGACAATAATCTAATACTAGTAACGATTATTATTTTTTAAAATTAATATTAAATTTCAGCAGAATATTGTGTGACTATGTGAGGCTCAATATAATATTCATTGATTATCTTCGTCTGCTTAGCAGGAAAGTTTTCTTTTCTGATTTATAGTCTGTCACACCGTATTTTATGAAATACGTGCCATGAAACAAGCAGATTCATGTTTTCTTTCAGAAGCCAGGTTGAAATTCCAGCCAAGATTTGTTGCCATGCCAGTTCAGCGCGATGCTAAATTTATACAGCGGTAGCACCAAATGCTGTTTCTCCACTAAAGCCAGCACAACTGTGATGTTGGCATAAGCTCAGGTGGAACTCAGACCTTGTTTATATGAATCGCATATATACTAATTGAGGTCAATGGTCAATGCACCAGCACCAAAGACGTAAATAGTGTTCAGAGCGGTAAGAAAACACGGGACAAGTATCAATGATACGTCTCGTTTATCATGTTTCTGGTATTTGTTAGTTTATCATCACGGGCCTGCACAACATTTCTCATCACCCTGAACATTATTTATTTTTCTGCAAAGTGTACTACATTTTATTCATGCTAAAGTGTGCCAACAAGTGTGGAAAATCAATCTGATACCACAGGATGATGTGTTAGGTCTGTTGACCATGGACCTCGATTAGTACTATATTTTTCTCATTATATTAACACAACTAAAACGTCAATAAGCTTGTTTCACATCTTATATTGTATGTAATGCATTGTGTCGGTTAAAAAACATAAAAGAGATAAAATACACTACTACGCTGTAAAATACACACACGCGATTTCATTGATGGTGTAAGGATTTTACAGCTCTCATCTGTAAACCGCGATCCGCCGCACGTGATGCACATCACATTCTATAGGATGTGTTTCCGCTTACATAGTCCTCGTTGTATTTCTACCTTATCAGGAGATAAAATAAATGAAATGTATATTTCCTTGATTCTACCCGCGAAAGATCTCTTCTAATCTGAAGTGTTTCACCTGGTTTTTCTTCTCGAGCTGATCGCCGTCAGTGTCCGTCGTAACGGAAGTCATACGGCTGACATGCGCTGTTCGTAATTTCGGCGTGATATTGTACTTTCAACATGGTTGCCAATATGGATTCCTAGCAGTGCGAGACGAGATATGTCCTACATTAGTTATCCCCGCCAGCCGACGACACAGCACTGCAGCTCCCGACACGATCTCGGATATAGTGAGCGCGCGAGAGATGTATACTTAACCGCAGTTTGCAACAATGTTCGCATTGGCCAGCAGGGATGTGACGCTTCATTCAAAAAATGTTTTGATCAATGTGGAAGACATACACTAACATAGATTAGCCAATTTAATAAAACTTCGTAATAAATATTCGATTGTGCATGTCCGAATCTAAGGTTTCAAATTTCCGACATAAACACCAGTTGGCACTGGTCCAGCAGTTTAGGCTCTCGAGCTGCTTGAGTGGCGCCAACTGGTGTTTATCTGGGAAATTTGAACCCTCTTCCTAGGTCTTTACTTCTTAAATAATATACAGACATTAGGTAATAAGTTTCTTTAAGTCTAGAATGGAACATGGCTAATCCATAAATTGAGCATACCGGTGGGGATGGAGATGTCCAGCTATAAATGTATAGGTTTCTCACATCACAAATATTCAAAACCAATGTGACCTCATACCATCGCATTGACCAATAGAGACGCAAAAAATAACTGTTTTAAAAGATGTTATGTATTTTACTCCTTATCTATCGACCTCGTTTACAGAAGATATCAGCTATAGGCTAAGATAGTTTTATATGAGAAAACTATCACACCAGTGATCATTTCTCCGGCTTCGTCGGACTTGTTGGGGAATTATGACACCCAGATAAAACTGCGAAGAGAGTCCAATAGATGGCATATATATATCTTTCAGAGTAACCCTGCCAAAATGTCCGCATTCAAGTGTGTATATATATGGTTTGTATACGTAATAGTCTACAAGTATATCCATTCTATTGGAACTGTGTCGCTACAGTTTCCAATAGGTTTCCGACGGGTTTCCGAAATTGGAAACTTCACCATATGAATGTTCAGCGTATTTATGTACGTCCAATCGTATGTCTAATATGTTGCAATAACATATCAAAAGAAAAAAAAAGAACAGGGAAGACACGTTTTATTTGTATGTCCTGTAAAATTGTGAGTGTTTTATGTCTGTGAATATACATGTATGTATGTCATCCCAAAAATGAACTACCATATCATGCATCAAATGTGCACCCTCTATCTGTAGATGAAGAATTTCTTTTCAGCCATCCTTACTGAAATAATTCGTACGCTTCGAAAACTAAGGGAATACAATATGCATCGACTTGCAGTAGATGCTTTATTTATTTTGAGTTCGGTTAAACCTCACCATACTGGGATATTTAATTCGTACGGCTCCGTTGATTTGTAATGTTTCAGTTCGTCTGTTGTGTAGTTCGAAATATATCGAATATCAGGTCACCGTCTGTGTAAGTCACATCTGGCCAATATTCTCTGTCCTTGGAGAAATCATTTACTGGTATTTCTTATGGATCCCTCATAATGACCGACGGGTATCAGCTGGCAAACTCTCATAGTTCGTGACCGTTGTTACTATTGTTGTATCCTTCGTCGCTAATTTTGTCCGATTTGGCTGCGTGCTTGTTCTAGGACCGTCAGTTACGTTACTTGCATAAGAAGTCGATGTCAAGGACTACTGAACAGGGACCAAAGCTGTTGATGATAGCGGCATGACAGTGAATGATTTCAGCAATAGCCCACTCAAAATGGCACAGAAAAATGCATTGTGGGAAACTATACAGATAATCGTGACATCACTAATCTGTCAAGAACAGGAGTGATACGCTCGGACAACCTGCGCAATGCTGAACAGATGTGTTAGAAAAACACGGGGATATTAGAAAGGACAAGGCATTTGGCAGCAATGGAAAACACGTAATTGTGCGTCCAACACATGCATGTAATGTCGTCATTTAATCCCCTCTCTTAAAATTAACCCATTTCAGGAAATATGGCGGAGAATACAAAGTTGCCATACAAAATGTTCTTGTTTGGGGGTTCAGTAACACTTACCCTTTAATCTCACAATTCACAGAACTACAGGTTGTACGGAATTAGACACACGTTACAAAGCCTAGCGCCAAACATCTTGCACGCTATGACAGTACTTTGCTATACCTGTGTGATATTCATCTCAAACTCTGAGAAACTTAAAAGCGTTTGGTGGTATACCCTTGCCGAATTATCTTATGCAAATCTCTTGATGACGTTGATCATGCGGATTGAAATCTTCAGAGCTTAGCAAAAAATACATGTACCTGTAAACCCCCAATTTATCTACTGATTATGCCTTTTAACGAGAAAACAGAGATGGACGGACAGAAGCTGAGACCAACTAGATGCACAGACGTATATGATGGCGACAATACCCAAAGGTCAAGTTTGAATGTGATATAACAATTTCCCTTTTTGAAATCAAATCGGGCATTGACTTAAGCCGTTGGAAACAACCAGTACGTGATATTTCAGTTTGGTACTCCAAAGCTTCACTATAAACTGCGCCAGGTCCTTTCCGATTGGTAGATTTCTAAATCCAGAAATCCTTCAGCGTAACATTTAGATAACAATTAAATATGCTAAATGCGGCATACATAAGTCGCATAATGTCTAAACATTTTAAAGTGCTTAACGCATTCACACATATTCGGCTAAGGTGGTGTGAGATCAGCATTGTATACAAAATATATATAAACAAAAAACCAAGCCCACACCAGATAAATCTGATTTGTGTATCATTAATGATTAAGATGCATACGTCTACAATATGAAGTGACAATAAACATTGAAATTGCGTAAACAATTTACCTTCCCATAAGCCCATCACAATTTGAGGATTAATGGGATGGTTCATTGTCACGCATGATTAATGCTATGGTTCATCGCCACGCATTTAGCAATGTGAAATATATTCACGAAGCAGAATATTCTCGGTTGGTCACCATGCCATGTACTTGGGTGTTCATTTCCATCTGAATAGATGTATTAAAAATATGAAAAAAAAAACATTATTACTATTCAGCAACTCTCACTACCAGCCCGCTCATGCAGACAAAACATGTACATGTACTATCAGATGACAAGTAGGACCACGTGAATAAACGATATCAATACAGTTGAATGCGTTCATGGTAATCAATTTAACCCTACCAGGCCCCCCCCTCCCACCTACCAAAATTTCTGCGCTATCTCCGTAACGACAGCTCATTGAGAGCTGACACTTCGTGAATTTATAGTTTATCATATTGGGCTCATTTTGAGGTTATTTGCATAACCCCCGAGTAGATGATCATGCGTAAATTCAAGATGCCGGCAACGTGGGGCATAAAAAAATTGATGTTTTCATCATTTTTCTTCAACATTTTCGGCTGCTTTTCCGTGATGAAAAGTGAGCAAAATCTATTTTATGCCACATCACATTAATATTTACTAATTTATCACGCAGTTTTCCCTGAGAAATTGCATAAATGAAAAATTGAATAAATCTGATCGAAAAGTCGACCAAATTTTTTTTCGTTTTTTGAAAATGACGTCACTGTGACGTCATCAGAGCGGCCATCAAGGATTTGTGTGTACGTTTCAGCCGCCAAGCTCAAGGGGTAAGAAAAATAATTTAGTGGGGGGGGGGGACGAAATGGCTGCTCCCTAGGCCTGAACAGGTCCTCAGAAGCAAATATTGATTTGAAGTTTAGATAATAAAAAACAAATCAGAACCCAAACATTGAAAATATAATTAAACTGAAATTTGAAACTAGGATACGAGCGCCTGGCACGTCATTCATTATTCAGCCCTCGTCCGTTAAAGAATCTCCGCGTCCATGTTTCAAAAACCTACACTGTAAATGTGGCGTATAGGATTTAAACACCATCATGACACGTTTAGGTCTAAACGTGTTTAGGAAAGTGTTAAAAGTCGATACACATTTTTCTTTTGACACATCACAAATTAAACACGTTGTGAATATAAACACATTCCGCAACACATAAGTATATGACATGTTTAGCATTTAAACACATTTCATGGATCTTAACACATTCCTAAACACATTCCTAAACGCGAATATTTTAGGCGTTTAACTCAGAACACAATCCTAAACACAATAGAGTAGCACAAAGCATGACATGTTTAGCATTTAAACACAAATTGTCGGATATCTTCAACACATTACTAAACGCATATTTCATGTGTTTAATTCAAACACACAAACCTAAACGTAATATTGTGTTTACATGGCGTGACAAATTTGCATATTTTGTATTTGGCTTCATTCGTTAGCTGCTTGCCCTAAAGTATGTGAAAATACGCCTAGAAGCATTCAAATACATGATTTCATCGTTGAGCTTTAGTTTTGAAATAGTTTTGTGAAGTCGTATAAACATCGACGACGGATTATTTTGTGTGCAGTGTAACACAATCCGCGCAGTAATACAACACTTGTCTCGCTCTGACGTCACACATTTGCGCGCGCGCGAAACGGGCACTTCTGCAACTTCTGCAAGACGACAGAATCAGTGGATTGTTGAACAGCAAGGTAAGAATCTTGTCTCATCGATGTTATTTATGACAGAGATGTACAGTTTTATGCCTGTATCATTCATTTTATTAGCCGTTGAATTTGATGTGAGACCGATGTTGCGTATTAGGGAATCGGTACCGTAATGTAGTTTATGTTGGATAAAATGTCGATGTTTCGTCATCATGTCATAATTTTGCTCGTCGCGACCGAGTAGGCCTTGACCTGCAATCTTGGAAGGTAAAATGAACAGCTATTTGTCAAGTAAATTTGGCGAACGTGGTTTTTTTTATCACAATGGGGGGGTATTTCATCGTAGTCTTTGATTCATTGTCCATAAATGTATTGTTCATTCGGCATGTAATTGTTCAAATGTGGGCACTGTCATTGTGTTGTAGGAAAAGATGGGAAATAATTATATTCAGGAAAAGAAAAAAACTATTTATATTGTTATTAACATCAATCAAAACATCGGTTAAGGAGTCTATTTTTATTGTTGCTGTTGCTGAATCTGACTGCCATGCCCCCTTACCCTATATTTACCTATCACAGCCAGAGTTTTGGAGTTAGGGTGGTGAGGGAATGGGGGGGGGGTATTTTTTATTTCACCGTAGTCTTTGCATCATTGCCATTCATAAATGTATTGTTCATTCGGCATGTAATTGCCCAAATGTGGGCACTGTCATTGTGTTGTATGAAAATTTGGGAAATAATTATATTTCGAAAAAAAGAAAGATATTTATATTTTTATTAACAACATCAGCAATATCAACGAAGACACCCAAGGACAGACAAGTAGGGGAGGGTCAGAGAGTAGGGGATTCCAGGGGCAAATACAGACCTGTTTTGCTACCCTTTAAAGGTGCCCAAATTACAGCTCGTCTCCAAGAGCCCAAATTACAGACTTTTTGATTTCGTCCAGGATTGAAAAAGAATTGACCAGTTAACATCTGGGCATTCTGTGTTCTGTTTAGACCAACACAAATCTGTTTGAGGACTTTGTAGACATCCAGGGTCTCATAACATGTAATTCCACTCAAGGACCTTAATTCAGCCCAAATTAGAGGGCCCCCTACTAGGATCAAAATGACCCAAAACAGCCGCTTACTTTCTACATAATTTCTATACTTGAAATACTAAATGTCACTTCCCGTGGGCGCCTACTCTCATGTCCTCCACCTGCTTCTTAAAAACTTAATGACAACCCTGCAAATTTACCAACAGCCATTCATGTGCACCTCTTGCCTCTTGTTGGCAACTTTTAAATCCCACTGTAATTAGTGTTAGAGTACCGGTACATCTATTTTGTGAAAATATTTCATATGATTTATCAAAACTTCACATGCATGTATAAACAAGTATCCATCATCCCTGTTCTTTACAAATGTATGGGAGATATTTTCTGGGTCAGTGAAAGTGACAACCCTTTTTTGAAATTTCTGTTTTTACAGTTATGCCATATATATATATATTTGGAAACCTTGAATTACATATTGTCGTAGAAATAGGTGTGCCCCGCCTAGCAACACCCAGCACGATATAGAGCTAAAAGATCCCCCATTAAAATCTTCCCTCCAACCAGCCCGAATTCTATATATACGTCTTGTTCGTTCTAAGTCCCAACCCAGTCTGACGATCTTAAAGCATGCACCGGAGATTTCCGAAGTTCTAGCCTCGGGCCAAAACCGGTTTGAGTGGGTTCTGATGAAATAGCCCGGATGCAATCTCCTGGCATGTACGATTTACTTCACTATACCAGGGATTAACATTAACGAGCGTATATAGCTATCTCTACAACAATATATTAATAATCCATCGAGTACAGTAATGGTGTTTCATACTCCCTTGAACAAGTACATCCACATGATTGTAATCAAACAATACTGATAATATAAGTTATACATGTATGCCTATTTATATAATATGTTAATATTTTTATAGAAGGAAGATGCCAGAATCAAAAGTTATGATGTACTGGAACACCTCACTCGAACAGAAGATGGTGTGAAGTATGCAAAGAGTTCCTGCAACACTACAGATCCAATTTGCAGAAAGGATGTAAGTACTGTTAGTGAGAAATCTCCACTTCTTTTGTTTGATTTTTAACTTTAGAGCCCCAAAGAACCTTATTCATTTGAGGTTAAAAATACTGGCTTTCCTTGCCTTCCAGTTCTTTGTATAGCTTGCCCATGCAGCTGTAAAGAACCATGAAACTCTAACTCCACCTGGGAAAGTTGTTGATTGTCAAACCATGCTTTTTCTTCCAATGTAAAGAAAAACAGACAATGACTTCCAGGTATGCATTGCATAGTATGAATTGGTACCAAATTTAAAGAAAAAAAGCCTGATTGTAGGCAGAGAAGAGCTCATCAGACGATAGCAGACATTCATTTTCGTCCCCTGCAGTACTTTGACCTAAATAATTTCTATACAAAAGGTCACTTCGTCTATTCTGTTGAGAAGCATTTCTCTGGATCATTGAGTGCATTTCATATCCCATTTCACCAGTTCAGATGTAAAACTCTCAATCTGTGATTGCCTTATAGTGTAATATAAATTAGGTACCCTTGTAGGAGTGGGTGAGTGAGTAGTAGGGTTTAGCGTCGTTTTCAACCTTGTTTTAGTCATATCACGACAGTGCCTACATGTACCATAACACAAGAGTGCTCACAGTTTCTATTACCCTGGACACTGATCAGTCCAGCCAGTAGCACGCGGTCTCCTGTCCAAGTATTGGCCGAGCTTAGCAATGCTTAACTTCAGTGATTTGACAAGAACCGGTTCTTACCCTTGTAGGATTACTGTATTCTGTTAACTGTAAATCTGGTAAATTGTGATGGCCTAAATGAATAAGAACATCTGCCCTACAAGCCATGTGTTTTGGGTTCAATCTCAGGCCGCAGGAGTCGAAATTTACACATGTCTGCTTCCCCCTGACAGGTAATTTTATAGAAAGTCGGGTAGACAAATAAAATACCTGTCTCCAGTGACAGGTGACCAATAATTTATTTTGTTTTTATTTTGGTGTTCAAAATATATCTTTGACAAAATTCATTCAAACAGCTGCAAATTAGTGCATGGAAACAAGGTGTCATTAATTTATTGGTAACATGTAGCTGCTTTGTGGTTAATTGTGAATTACATGTACTCGACAATTTCAACGACCACTTGTTCAGGTAATTCTTAAAGGTGACGGGTGCACTTTTTGATCTGCTGTCTCATGTGACTGTTAAATTAGTTAATATTTCGACTCCTGGGCCGGGTCAGCTTGAAAATTGTAACTTGTTGCTTACTAATTTGGACTTAGTTTTAAGAGGATAGATCAAAGGCTGGGGTCCCTGTGTCAGGATAACATTCAGCCTGAGGGGCCGGAAAGGACTACACTGATATTGGGGTCTGTCTGGAACATAAAATAAATTCTAAAAAAAACTTACCGGTATCAGAGTTTTCTGAAATTTGGTTCTATCCCAAAATGCTCATGTGTTTGGGGCGGGGGGGGGGGATCACTACAAGTCAGTTGGAATTGCTTTTTTATGACAGTCTGACCACCGGGGGCACCACCATTCACATCCTGGGGTCAAATCACAATTGTCAATCTTTGGGGACTTCTGTCACTCGGATTTTTATTAACGTTGCTTCTCTGTTGTTTCACAGCTGAAAGAGTCAAGTGGGACTTCAATACGAAGAGCCTGAGGAGCCATAGTCGTTGATATTAATCACCCTCACAGATGGCTGAACTGTCAACAACAGTTTCAGTGTTGGAAATATCAGCTGGAAGTGAAATCACGGATGCCATGCAGCTCTTGCTCCTAAGTTTAAATGAAGTATTAACTTTTGTTGAATTTTTGGCTACAACATACATCTGAAATCGATTGGAACTTTCCTTATAGAACTTGGAACCCAATACAATTCTTGAATGAAGGTACAGTGTCTATATAGATTTATTCAGTACTTTGAATGTACAGAATTTTTGCCCATGTGAATTCCATGATTTCGGGGGCATTCTGACACCGCGGAAAGGACATGCATTTTCCTATTGTGTGGCCACTTTTTCCATCTGAGGAGTAACCACATTGCTAGCTCACTATGTTTGTTCATGGGCATATCTTGGGATCACTTGAGCTTCCGTTCTTGTTACGATGAAAGTTCATTTCACGAAATTCCAATATGAGTGGCGCGGGTGTGATGATCATGGTAGCAGTGCACTAATTGACAATAAAATTCAACTAACTGAGAACTTTACTATTATTCCTTTCATTTATTGTTAGATTTTTTCATTGAGGATTGTGAATATCTAGGAATAAGCAACAACACCAACAACATTGTGAATTAATCAGATTGCAGCTATTTTCTTTCCATCAATTTGTGTTTTGCTGTTCCTGGATGCTCATCATCTGATTTGTGAATTCTATGATGTTTCTATTGGATATCACATATCAGCAGGCATCGAAAGGCATATTGGGAATATACCACCGTTGACATCAGAATGAAGGCCAGTTCACTTCCGACATACAATTCTTGAGTCCGAGTGTATTACACAGCAAACCAGCAGGGAGAATATTTTTGTACTGAAACATGTTCACAGACAGGATACAAAATTTGTGTTTAAATCCATGACATGTAATGAATTTAAACATGTGTCCATTTAAACATGTTAAAAAAAGTGTGTCTAATTTTCTGTTTAGGGTTATGTTTAGCTTTGTGTCTAACACAATATTCCTAAACATGTTCAGCTTTGTGATTAGGCCTAATCACAATCTTCCTAAACATGTTTAGCTATGTGTTTAGGCTCTAAGCACAATATTTCTAAACGTGTTTAACTTTGCGTTTATGGTCTAAACACAATATTCCTAAACATGTTTAGCTTTGTGTTTAGGATCTAAACACAATAATCCTGAACATGTTAGCATTGTGTTTAGGGTCTAAACACAATATTACTAAACTTGTTTAGCTTGTGTTTAGGCTCTAAATACAACTTTTCTAAACATGTTTAGCTATGTGTTTAAGGTCTAAGCACAATATTTCTAAACATGTTGGAATTTAAACGTGTCAAAAACTATGGACAAAATTTGTGTTTAGATTTATGTTTAGGATCTAAACACCAAATTTACAGTGTATTTCATATAACACCATTAGCACCAAATTGAAGTATATGGGTTCATACGGCCTTTAGCTCCGCGTTAAGCGGAACTGGACACAAGTTACGAAACAGAATGCTATTGATCTTGTACACTACGCTCGTATTTTGTTATCAGCATGCGATATGTATCGCCAAATTTGAGAAACTTGAGTGGCGGCGCTTGATGTTTTAACCCTGTATAATTACGATGGGAACTTCGAATGACAACCAGTATTTATTTTTGAATGTTACTGGTATCTAGTAGTTTTATGCCAGATTCAGACATCACCCCCTCTAAGGTTACAGGTTTTAATAACAAGACTATTGTTATAATTGATTTAATTTGAATTGCCACGTCCATTTCTGATACCTACACCTCGTTTCGCTACTGAGCGTTTATGCCACCCGGAACCAACAACCGGTGGATTAATTGCTCCATCCATGCGCACGTTTCCTACAAGCTACTGACAGAACCTGAACGCCGGGGGAGAGGAGATGCAGTGGCTTAGACATTCAATTGTTGAGTGCTGCTTAGAATTGAGTGTGCTGCGTAACAGCAACTGCACGAGGAACGCTTCCGATAAGAAGCGATTGATCTAGGCAGAGGTTTGTTGTTTTCTACCCAAAGGCAAATCCAATTGGCTCATATTATGTGTCGTATAATACGAAATGCTAAACAGTATAGAACGATAATAAGATTTACTCTTCCAGAGAGCGATATTCATCTAATGTGCTACCTGGACATTACTAAGCATTTATTGAACTTTGAACTTTTTTATTCACCAAATAATAATACGAAGGTAATACATAATTAATCAAAATAGACTGGCGGGAATAAAACCCCATGAAGCTTGTTCTATCCCATGAAAATATATGTTTAAGGTGGCGACAGGTATATTAATGGCGAAAGCTAGGCTAAAAACTAGAGGGCAGTAAGTGAAACAGACTAAGGGGAAATGGGTTAGCTATGGAGAAGAGATTTTTGTAATCGAGATTTAAAAAGTGAGGAGGATGTAATAACATAACTTTGAGCGCTTGGGGGAGTTTGTTCCATTCTTGCGGTCCTGTGACTTTAATGGTATAGAATGAAAGATTCGAACGATAAAAGGGCCTATATAAGTTAGTATGCTGATTCCTTGTCTGATAGCGGTGGACAGCGCTGAGTCTAGTAAAGTAGTCACGAAAGCGTAATGGCAAGATATCAGAGTTGTACATAAATGTATGCACTAAAGACAGACTGACGTAGAGGTTTAGTTTAAGCAGCGGTAATATGTTAAGTGTAAGAAAGAGAGGTTGAGTATGTTCGCGTTTATCAGATAAGGTGATGACTCGGATTGCACGTTTCTGCAGTAAAACTAAGGGTGTCAGGTGAGTGATGTACGTGTTACCCCAGATTATGATACAATAGGATAAGTAAGGATATATCATGAAATAATATAGGATATACAGAGTTTTCTTGTTAACCGAATTTTTAATATGATTAATAATCCCAATATTTCTGGCAACCTTTTTACAAATGTAATCGATGTGTGCGGTCCAGTTGAGTTTATTATTAAAAATAACACCAAGGAATTTGAAATTGTTTACCTCTACGATTTCGTGTCCAGATATAGTTAGATGAATAGGGTGTCTAAAACGTTTACTATTTGGACTAACTATCATATATTTTGTTTTCCTTACATTAAGTGACAGGCGGTTTGCAGAGAACCACGTATGGATTTTATCTAATTCATGCGACATGGTATTAACAGCATCATTCAAATTACTAGATGAACACACAACACTAGTATCATCTGCAAAAAGAATAATGTGGAGTAAGTCAGTTGTATTATTTATATCATTTATGTATAATAAAAATAGTAGAGGTCCAAGAATTGAACCTTGCGGGACCCCGCATGAGATAGCACAGGGATCGGAGAGAATGTTGTTCAATGAAACACATTGGGTTCGGTCAGATAGATAACTTCTCAACCAGTTGATTGATTGGCCACGGAACCCATAGTGGTACAGTTTATCAAGGAGGATAGTGTGGTTCACAGTATCAAAAGCTTTGGACAGATCCAGGAAAGTAGAGACACTGCATTTATTAGACTCTTTGGCATTGACCAAAATATCATAAAGAGAGATAGCTGCAAGGGAAGTAGAGTGATTAGATCGGAAACCAAATTGATTATTAGATATAACTGAATGCGCTTCAAGAAAAGATGTCATCATGTTAACGGTCAATTTCTCAAGTATCTTACTGAAGCATGGCAGCACTGATATCGGCCTATAGTTTTCAAAATACATGGGTTCGCCTGATTTAAAAACAGATGTAACCTTCGCGGATTTGAACGCTTGTGGTACCGTGCCGGTTTTAAAGGATAGATTGACAATATGCGCGATTGGAGCAGAGATGGAGGCAGTTACTAACTTAACATGTGACATTGAGATACCATCCAGGCCAGGTGCAGCCGATTTCAAAGACATAACCACGTTTTGGACATCAAAATCAAAATCATCAATTGTCGGGGGGCCGAGATATTCGCTAAATTTGGGAACTACGCTAGGAATTTTAGAACCCAAGTTAGATGCCACGGTGCTGAAGTACTTATTAAATTCATTAACAATGATACGGCTGTCTGTTACTTCGATTCCATCAACTATAAATGATTTAGATAATGCGCTTTTCTTCCGATTCATCAGCTGGTTTAAGATCTTCCAAGTCCCCTTGATATCCTGGTTGCATTGGTTAAATTTAGTTTCAAAGTAGTTCTTTTTAGAGAGACGGATACTGTGATTCAGTTTGTTACGGAAAATTCTATAGTGTTTACGAGTATTTTCATCCTGGTTAGAAAGGTATTGTCGGTACAAGTTGTTCTTTACATGGATCGAGTTTAGGATTCCCGGGGTTATCCAAGGTTTGATAATGCGCCTAGAAGATGGTGCAATAGTAGTTAATGGAAAACACTCGTTATAAATAGCATCAAACTTAGTAAGAAAATTATCAAGGGCATTGTTAGTGTCAGCATCTTCCTGATAGACATCATCATTTTTTCTGTCATTATTGACTTGTCGGTATGATATTACTGGGTTAGGGGATATGTTGGTTTGGTCAGATTTTAGAAAGTGAAAGATGGGGAAGTGATCAGTGATATCAGTCAGTAGTATACCTGACAGAAGATTATCTTCATGAAAATTTAAGAAAATATTGTCGATTAGAGTTGCTGTATGTGTTTTAACTCTGGTTGGCTTAGTAATATGGGGGAAAAAATAATGTGATTTCATGATTTCAAGGAAATCCTTTGATGGGCTATGGATATCGGTTTTGAAGAGGTCTATGTTAAAATCTCCCATCAGAACACATTTCTTCCTTTCTATGTCAGGTGAGGTTAAGATAGAAGATAAATGTTTATTGAAATTATGTACGTTCTTACCACGGGGACGATAAAATAAGCCAATTAAATATTTGGTATTATTAAGCTCAACTTCAAGAAAAAGAGATTCAAAATCGCCTTCAACATCAAGGAAGGACAGATCCTCGCGTAATTTGCAAGAATGGATGGTATCCTTAACATAAAAGATAAGACCACCGCCGCGTTTTTTAAATCTTGATGAGGGAAAGGGCTTATAGCCAGGAATATCAAATAAATTTTCATTAGCGGGATTTAGCCAACTCTCAGAGAACCGAAGGACAGAAAATTCATGCTTCAAATTGTATACAGTACCTAAAATTTCTGAAAAATGTTTCCTTAAACTCCTAGCATTCATGTGCAGAAATGATAGCGGTTCATCTCGTTCGAAATTGTGAATATTTATTTCTTCTATAAAAGATGTCTCGGTAAAATAGTTTGATTGATGAGCATCAATATTTTTCCAGTGGTAGATTTCATATTCATTGTCATCAATTAGGGATTTGCTACGGTCGATGTCATTTAATTGTTAGGAATTAAAACATTTATTACTTAGGAATGTAAAATCCACGGTAGGGGATGGGTTAGTCGGCTGATCATATGATTCCTGTAGGACGTCTTCGTTATAGAATGGCAAAAAAGACATCAGGTCCGAGAATGGAACATCTTCATCAGCTACGTCATGATTCATGATGATGTAATGGAGAGATGCAAGTCATATAACCCATTTTCACCCAACTAAGAAAAATGTCAAATGTTGCCGAATATACACATATTAAAGGATAAACAAGACTGTAAATGAATAGAAGCAATAGAGACGTAACGAATTAAATCAGGTTTTTTTCGGGAGGCGAGATAAGTGAAAGGATAAACCATGCGCCAGGAAAGAAGAGGAAGGAAAAAAAAATGAAATAAAAAAAAAACACGGTAAGATTTGATTTTTGTACATTTTGCAAGAAAATAATACATCATCAGAGAAAAGAAATTTCATGGCATAACGTGACAATAAGTATATTAGTGTATTGTTTTATTTGCAAATGTATTGCAATATTATGATGTGATTGCATACTTTTATCATGTATGTCATACATGTAAGGTGTCCGTCATGTAAGGCATTATCAACCAGGTACAGTGCGCATGCAATATGTTTGGCCCGTTACAATTAATGGTTTATAGATAATTATAGATAATATGTCATTTATAGATAATATGGTGTGGCATGATAGTATCATTGAAGTAAATTGGATTACATGTATATGTGCGTTAGTGTGGTACAGAGATCAGAAGCAAAGAACAAGAATCAAAGCGTCAATTTCGTGTCGCTATATATGATGTAAATAGTTTAGGCAATGTGCATGCCGTAGAACACAGCGTGAAATTTAAACACTGTTGAGCAAAGTACGACACACCGCATGTCCAGAGGGTATTTGCGGAAAGGACTCGGGGGGGGATTATCAAGAATAACGCCCGAAGATTCACCCTCTCGAGAACGTCAATGTACGCCACAACACTTCAGGGACACATTCATTTCCTGGGAGTGTCACCGTCTGAAACGGCCGTTGGTATTTCCCTTAACCATGATATCACGAGAGTAGAACCTCTTATACTGCTAAAATACAATGTCAGAAATATTCAGCAACAATTGATCAAGCAAATATAACACTTTGGACAGGACGTGCCCATGTGTCATATGCCGAAATGACACGTACCGAAATGTCAGGACGTCAAAAAAGGTTGACAGGCTGTAGATAGTTCTTAATTAAACACGAAACTTGAACAGCAACACCATTGATTTACAATATTTAATGTCTAATTTAAAAAGACCTTTTACACCGCTGATTGTTACTGTAATTTAGTGAGCAATTTAATTTGGTAATTCCAATCATTTCAATTTTCCACTGGAACATTTGATCTCTCCCGATCGATCGCAGGCACCGGATCAAGCAATCTGTGCATAATGCAAACACTTCATTTACTCTTAGCTGTAGGGTTCATTGATTAGTTTCCATACATGCAGTAACCCAAACACAAGTTAGTTGTAGACGCGCGTGTCCTGGAGCTGATAACCCCCACGAACATAATGACGCTGTTATTTGTGTATTACCAACATAATGTTGACCGACCACCGCTCTCTAGACCGAAGGCACAAGCAATCATCATATTAACACTTTGGAACTGCTCAATGATATTACATATTTCGTTGAAGAGTGTTCGGGGTAAAACTTTTTGTGGAGCCAATGTGTTGATGCCGATAAGACAGAACATATTATTTATACCATTCTGGCTTCCGAGTGGACATTATTATGTTCACTATGTGCAGAGTTCATCTTCGATAATTTACAGTTACATAATTGATTTAACGCTTAAACCCTGGTATACAATTCATTTTTTAACAGCTATATTACAATTATTCCATGTGGAGGTATAGATATATTGTTTTATTTAGCGATAATGGCACCTTTATCCTTACAATGCCTGCATGTATTTCAAAATTGTGACTTCATTCCATCTTATTCGTAAAATATACGTTCATATTTAATTCAAGTCTGGATATTTATAGTATGCCTGCTTGGTGTTTCACGTTGGTTTTGTATTAGAGAGAGAGAGAGAGAGAGAGAGAGAGAATTAAGGTTTAATGTCGCGTTCAGCAATATTTCAGCTATATAGCGACGATCAAACAAAATTCTAAGTACTCAAGTCACTAACTTAGTAATCCAACACATTAAAACATACACATATTAAAACTTATGTAACAGCCCGATTTCTCTCAAATAACCCAAGATGCAGTCCTCCCTCACCCGACTAAAAAGATCTTCCAAAGTAGTCTCTTGATAAAAAGCATCTCTTACAATCTTAAAATCTATGCATTCGATAAGAATATGTTTCACCGTGAGATCATCATGGCATGGAACACACCTTGGGACTGGCTCTTTTTTTTTAAGTAAATGTTCGTGAGTTAGTCGCGTATATGGGCGATTCTACATCGTCTGATCATGGTTTGATCGAAACGTGTCTGGCTGTTCAGATGAGTGTAGCCTACAGGGTTTTTTTAACTCATGAAGTTTGTTATTATTCACACATCCCATAAAGATTGAAACAGATAGAGAACCTGAAATCGCTATATGGGATTGCTGGTTTTGTATTACGAATTAGGACTTTCTATCATGGACATTATTATGCACGTGGTAATTGCTCATGGAAAACGGCTGACCAGTGACAGGCGGATTGGATGCTCATACTGTCACTTTTAAACGTGTTTCTCATTAGTTGTAAAAAATCACCATACTTGAATATTACCGTTTATTGACATCGCGATGGGACATATTGATACCTCATTGATAATTCATTGGTATCTCGTCGTTATATATTCTCATACTGATAGTCGTACTTGTGTTGCTGGGGTTACCAGCAATTAACGGTTTTCGTTACATTTCACATGCAAACAAGTTGGTGATAAAGCCCTCTAATAAATGTTTTGTATTAACATACTACTTGAAAAAAGAGCGTATAAAAATCGTATGTTTTGACCATGCTGTCAATAGATCGCCGACCGTAATAAGTATATAAATTGTATATGATTTCGTATGAATGAAAGATTAAGAAATAATATGATTTAGGGTTTAGTCAAAATTGTGCACAAAACGTGCTAACTTAGAAAAAAATAACATGATGAACATTCAATTTCTTTGCTTATGATTTTACCGTATGTATTACTGATTGTAATTAGCCATTCAGACTGGGTCCTTCATGCCGATTTCTGGCAATAGAGATAATTGCTAAAATTGCACGTTAAAGATAGGGGGGAAAACGCAAATCCGAAGTGTAGGTAGTAGTCTGAAAATAAGAATAGATTTGAGTTTTTCCCGTCAGATAGCTGACATATTAGCTGTTGCTGATAATTTTGAGGGATATACTAAGTTTAGTATTATTCATTCCCGATTGATATGAATGCTCATTTGTCCATTGATGTCGGTTTTGTGGGATATATACGGTGACTTCCGTTAAACGAAGGGTATTCGAAATCGTGGTCCAGAGAGTGCCTCACTACTTTTTTCACAACATATTTTTTTTTAGTTGATTTCGCCGGTGAACATCTAAATATATCGTGATTTCTATTCCTCATTATATTGTTGCTCAATGTTGCTAAGATCCTTCCGCGGAATGTCGCTTTATTTGAAAAGAGAAGCTGTACTCTATAATAAATATTCCCCCATCAGCGTTCATCTGGAAAACATTGTAATGGAGTTTTATAGAAATAATAGTGCATCACGGGATATCTTCCAGTTTTAAAGCACTGATTGGTCAATTCAAATTTTCAAACAGAAATCCAAGATTTTCATTGGCCTGTAGATACAATTGGATGAAAATCCAGCCAATCATAGTGTCTATAAATGTTCATTATGATATAACATGACATGATGGTGAGCAATGCAGCTGTACTATCAACAAGTGAAATGATCTTACGTGCCGATATTCGGACTGCATCTTACCCCAACACATCCAATGGTCAAGGATTTATTGTAGTTGTTCATGCGGACTCGGTAATATCGGACAAGCCAGACGTATTCTCTGTAGACTAACTTGAAAATTTTAACAAAGTAAATTAGCTCCTCCCGTGCAAATTCTTTGCGTCCGATGTATTCTCATGAATGTCTGTCGAATCGGTCGCCTGTGCGTAAGCTACTGCTGGACAGAGATGGTCCAGTGACCTGAAAGATAATCGAATGTAAGTTAAGCCTCTCTTGACCAAATCTCCACGAGGGTAAGATTGCAAAGCTACGTGTAACCATCTAGTTAAACGTTACCAATACATCAATCTTGTAGCATTTGTACCGTTCAGATGGATCACGTTTCTCATTAACTGATAACCCCCACATGGTGTTTTACAATCGCGGTCGGCTTAATTAGCTCTGAACAAGCAAAGATGCTATCATTGCTTTCACTGTTGTTTTACGTATTGTGTGTGATGTTTCAGTGAATTAAATATATACAAAGGACGTGGATCAAATATTATTACAGAGAGTACCGGGGGTCCTACCTTGACCATGAGGGAATACTATTCGAATCAGAAGGATAAGCCAAACGGAAAAAAATCAATAGAAATTCGGTGTGTTATCTTAAAGCTTCTGTAAAATCATCATCTATTATTCCTTGTGGGTCTTGTTCAATTATATTTATCACCTAGGGGAAATATGATGACAGATTAGTGAAATTTGAAGGGAATACAATTGTCTATAAGATAGCTGTTTTATAAAAACGATGAACTAATTAACGAAACACTGAAATCAAATGCGTTTATAAATCACCACCAAATTCGGAATAATTCTCGAGATCTGGTCAGCGAAAGTCACATTAAATGCAAAACAAATCTCATCGGCACTGCACTCAGAGACAGAAACCAAACTAACTGCCGTAGATCTTTTTCGATATAATATGTTTACTTCTCTCGATGCGATCAAGCTGATAGCTTAAAGACGGTAAGGTTTCATTATACGGTTGTTCGAATACAAAGGTAACTTTCGGCAGTGATTTCTGAATTGACGTTGGCAGTTGTGATTTGGTCGGCGTAGGGCCTCACACACTTGTGTTTCGAAAAAGAACTTTTATTCCAAGAGCATGGAAGGCGTCGGGCCTCATAGGCTTGTTTTCTGAATTCTACCAATAATTCCCTGTATCTTCACGTGTATCGGTACACATAGTTTATCACTTTTCATGAGGTAATTTGATAGGGATATTACATCATTGCTCTTGGATATTTGTATCTAATACCGCTCAAGTCGGTGCTCGGGGCCCTCTGGTCATATCCACATGAACAGTCACAAAAACGAGCGTGACTGAGATACACAGCATCACAGGGATCATTTCTGGTTTTCGTGATGTTTTTAGATATGCAGTCATAATATTGGCATGTGGGGTTTTATGACTTCTCAGTACGCCGGCGTTTTTCCCCATCACCGTTATGTTGCGTTTAATTGATCATGAATTATTCATCCGAAGTCGGATTGTTTACTTTGTATTTTAGGGCGTATGCAATAGCCAGGCTGAACCAAAACATTTCACAAAACCTGAATCTTACCAGCCAAACAGTCCTTATCAACATACTAAACACTAATAAATTAATGTGCGTGAGCACTGGATTCCGAATAAAACCCATTGCTGAGTTGTTTTTCAAACGAACGCTAGATTTGATGTAGTGTTGTTGTTGTAAATCGGTAAACAATTATTTAATTATTTACCGATTGTTTAGTTTCTTTTTTTTTCTGCCGAATATCCCGAATGCCCTGCAGTTGCTTAATCATGGTTAGTTCAAGTTATTGCGATATAGAGCAGTTCGGATAATCTCGCATTTTTAATTCCCGACAAAGGCTGTATGGCTTGCTGAAGACCCACTGTGCGGAGAATATAGGTCAGCAACTGAAGACAGATTCGATCGACATGGCATAAGGGGAGACAACCCTGTTTGGGGGTTGGTTATGATCTTTGAGACGGGAGACCGAAACATGGATGACGTAGAAATTACTTTAAGCATCCCTAAGCTGAATGGGATCAAGTTGGATATTTGTACATGGTGTTGTAAATCATTTTATGAAATATTACGAATGTTTTCGATGAACACACCTTGTAGATGTCAAGATGCATATGATCCAGTAATTTGGAGAGATATTTGGAAAATGTTGCACCGTCTAATGTTGCACCGAATACCGTCTAAAATGAAAGTGAAACAGCTACATTTTAAACTTGTTCACAAAATTGTACCTTGTAAGGTCTATTTGTGCCATATAAAAAACAACGATTTATGTGATATATGTAACGTGGAAGACACAATCGAGCATTACTTTTTACATTGTATGCGAAATGCCACTTTTTGGATGAATGGAAAGAACTACATTGACAGTATGACTAACCAGTTTTTGAGTAGTTTTGATATTAGAGATGGCGAAATTTTGCATGGAGTGTTTAGAAATTCTTCTTATACGAATTTCATAAATTACATACTTTTGCAAGCCAAGTTTTTCATTTACCGTCATAAAGTTTCGGAAACAGTCCCATTCTTTCGGCAGTTCTTAAAAGAATTCAAAAATAATGTTCAAATTTTATTGAAATCAAACGTAAAATTTAACTTTCAAAATCAGCTAGAATTGATCTTGCAATGATGGTCATGTTGTATACGGAAGTCAAGTCGTTTTATCGGCTGTTTCCCCCTTTCTATTCAGTCGTACGGTAGAGACGGTATATTTTCAATGTTTTGAGACACGTCTCTTTTCACGTGGTGAAAAGTTTGTATTATTTAAACATTACGGCACATTGTATACACAAAAATATACACTGTATTCATCTATGCCTCGTGCGCCCTGGTCAGGTGTCGTTCCATACATTGCAACAATGTGAAATCTATGTTTAAATATTAACGACACAAAGTGTATATTCTAATTTTCAAGTATGCAACCCAGAGGGTTGCCAGGGCAGGGGGCACGTGGCAGGGGTGTGTCTTGGGTGAATCGCTGTGATGAATCAATGATTGATTGTGCCCACTGTAGTCCAGGGACAGCACGCGGTGGGAGCGTGGCTTTATTTCACTTCACCATTAGTATTGTTTGATTACCCAGATTGACATTTCGCATGCCGTGAAGCTGTATAGCTCGTGTTTTTCTTGTATTTCTTGTATTTATTTTAATAAGGTAAACTTTCTCGCATAAATCTTAAGATATTGAGTCTTGCAATATTTACCATATATGATATCTGGGTTAAATTCGTCAAGTTAAGCATTATTAAACATGCCCTGTAACCCCTGACCACGTGGCATTGTAAGGGCATATTGTGTAAAGACGTGGTTAACTGTTTAATAAATGCCCAGTGGTTCGTCCAGGGCTTAACTGAAAAAAAAAATTGAGACGGGAACCTTCATTTCCATTGGAAAACCTGAAATTCCCAGACTCGTAAATGCTTTGGATCTGTTCACAAATGGAGGAGTGCCAATAAATCGATATTTCTGTTATGTGGAAGACTGTAAGAAATAAATCAGCAGTCGAAGAACTTGTCTCTGACAGGTATGGACATCGCGAATTTGCGAAGTAATGTTTTTGTCATATTTGTCAAAATTTCTGCTTTTCCTCGATGCAAAGTGTGCAAAAACTATTTTATTTCACACCACATTAATATTTCCTAATTTATCATGCAGTTTTTGCGGAGAAATTGCATAAATAAAAAAATCGAAAAATCAGACAGAAAAATCGACCAAAAATTGCCGTTTTTGAAAATGGCGTTACTGTGACGTCATCAAAGCAGCCGTCGTGGATTTTTTTTACATTTTCTGGTAGAGCTTGATCCAGGGGTATAGTGTAGTAAGTTTCAGCCTCCTAGCTCAAGGGGTAAGAAAAATAATTAGGCCTCCCAAAGGCCTGGACATGACCCCAAAAGCCCAGGACAGAAATCCCTGCTTTCTTAAAGGAAAATTGGGGAAAATCGATTTTATTTCACATCAGACTATTCTTTAATTTTTGCAAATACCACACATTAATAACAAAATCGAAAAATCAGACTGAAAAATCGACCAAACAATTCCTGTTTTGAAGATGAGTTCACCGTGGCGTCATTAAAGCGACCATCTTGATTGGTCAAGGCCTGAATAGGTCCCAAAAAGCCCAGGCCAGATAGTGTTAAATTGATGCAAGGTCCTTCGTTTCTGGTCAGAGAACTCCCGAATTGTTCACGTCTAAGTAAGTGGAACACAACGGGGTTTTCGTAAACGTCATTTGTTTCATCGAAAGGGGTTATATTATCCGATACCAGTCAAGCGTAAAGTACAAATAGATTCAAAAGCTTAATAATCAAGCTTAAATTTCACTGCTATAGTAATTCTGCGATAAGGGACCTAAAATGTTAGTATAATTACATTAGTGGGTGTAAACAAACAGAGGCATTCAACACTGGTCTAATTCGAATAAAGAATTACGACGAAACTAATACATACGACTGCGACCACCTATTGTGGCAGTGTTACCCAGCATGACTGGAGATATACATATTGTTATCACTATGACAGTGTCACCCGACATAACTAAAAATTATGTTATCACTATGGCATTGTTACCCAGCATGACTACAGATATACCTACCGTTAACACTATGACAGTGTTACCCAGAATGACTGGAGATATACCTACTGTTATCGCTGTGACAGTATTTGATTGAAATTGTAGTTTAAGGGCCGCTTCCCATTCGGATTTCGCGGCCCATCAACTCAATGTTTTATTTGAATTTCGCGGTACATTACTTTGTTTATTGAATTTCTTTTCCAGCGCTAAATATATAAATAAATAAATAAATAAATAAATAAATAAATAAATAACAAAGAGAGATTAGTAGGAGATATAAATAGAAGTAAATAAGAATCGCTATATGTACAAGTTCGTAAGTCTCTTTTTGGTTTTTGGTTAAGTTATACTGGTAAATATGAGTTCACTGTAATCGCGTGTATGATTCCTTTGTCTTGGTACCCCTTTGAACGCACAAAGCCGTCCAGAAAAAACTGGGAGAACCATGGGCGTTTTCAGGATTTTTCGGATCGACTTCACTAACGACGCCCTTGGGAACAGGGTGGGTTCTTCCAGAAATCTGTGCCTGTAACAATTGCTTGGAGTGTGTATTGGGGCACAGGACGGCAGGTCTACGTCCTATATTGCGTGAAAGTCAAAGGATCATATTCTGTGTTAAGTCGTCAGTTCGGTGTCATCTATGGGGTAGCGTGTCGGTGTGGTTTAGGATGTGATGTTCTGGTTCTGGAGGTTTCTTGTTGTGCGGCGATGTTGGTATTCTTGTGATCGTCATCTGTCTTCTGTTTTTTAGTCTTGTCCAGCCCGTCTTTGGTCCTCGGTGTGCCGTGAGGTGCAGTTTAATAATTTGTGTCGTCGTCAGTGTTCTGTTTGTTGTCTGTTTGATGAGGACCTTCATCGTGTTCATCTCCATTTCTGAAAGTATAAGATGAAACAGTGTGTAGTATTCATTTTTGTGAGTGACATTATCTGTGTGTGTGGTTGTTTCTTGGACGTGTGCTAATGATTTATGTCCTTGGTTGTTGAATTGGTAGCGGCCTTTAGGTTTTGGAGACGAATGTGGTTACCGGCCCACACGGAACATGGTATCTCCGGTGCCCACATTGCCTATTTTATTGCGAAAGATAGATTTTTGGCCAATATTGTCGCAGGGATGTTGATTAGTCTTGGCCACCGATTTTTGAGACTAATGTGGCAACCGGCCCACACGGAACATGGTATCTCCGGTGCCCACATTGCCTATTTTATTGTGAAAGAGAGATTTTTGGCCAATATTGTCGCAGGGATGTTGATTGGTCTTGGCCTCCGATTTTTGAGACTAATGTGGCAACCGGCCCACACGGAACATGGTATCTCCGATGCCCACATTGCCTAAATTTTATTCCAAAAGAGAAATTTTGGCCAATGCTGACATTGTTAGTTAGTGGTGCGCATGCACGGGGGTAGTGTTATATACTGGAATAATAGCCAGCAGTTTTGATAAAATCTATTAAGGACTTGAATACCTGTTTTCTAATGGGGGGCTTAGGGTTTAATATCGCTGGTAATGTTAAGGGAGTGTTGAATTTTTTTAATTCGTTTCTAAGTGTCTCGCGTTGTGGGTAGTGTTTAGGGCATTCAAGTAAGACATGTTCTATTGTTTCTTCTACATTGCAGCATGCGGTACAGAGTGGTGAGGTGTTTTTCAGAAGCATGGACAGATGTGATTTAAGTCCGGTTTTGCCTAGTCTTAATCTTGTGATGATGCGGTCATCACGCTTATTGTCTAACTGGAATCCTTGGACTTGTCTTTTCTCTCCATCAAGAATCTTATGTAACCATCGTCCACGTTCTTCTTCGTTCCATTCCTTTTGCTACTTGCTATCTATTTTGCGTCTAATGATAGTGTTGAGTTCCTTATATCCTAATCCTATTGGCACATCGTGTGTGGTTTTTGCAAGACTGTCTTTGGCAGTTTGGTCGGCTGCTTCGTTACCTCTGATGTTGACATGCGCGGGGACCCAAGCTAAAATGGTGTCTATACCCTCGTTGTGTATTTGTGTACAGATATATTCTATTTTGTGTATAAGATCAGGTCTACTGTCAGATATAGAATTTTCAATGGATGTGAGTCCACTAAGGGAATCGCTGAGTATCACAGCACGGATTGGTTTGTGCTCGATGATCCATTCGAGAGCCTTAATTATAGCAATCAGTTCACTAGTGTATACAGACATATTGTCTGGAAGTTTGAAACCATTTTGTATGTTGAGCTCGGGTATAACAAAAGCTGATCCTGTGTTATTACTTGAGTTTTTCGATCCGTCTGTATAGATTTTTAAGTAATTTTTCCAGTTTTGGTTGATATATTCAAGGGTGGTGGCTCTAACAAAGTCTGGGTTGTCCTTCTCTGTGAGGTAGTCGTGTATACTTGTGTCCACGTGGGGCGACTCTAATTTCCAGGGTGACCTAGTGATTTTGTCTGTGTCGCAGATGTGTGCGATTGGTATTTCGTGTTCTTGGAATAGGTTATTTACGGTATAACCGAGGGGGGCGGAGTCTTTTTCCCAGTTTTTCTTTAAATATTCATATTCACTTTTATCTTCAAACATTTTGTGGCATGGGTGATTATCGCCCTTAGCTCTAGTTTTTCCTGCATATTTCAGGGACAGTTCCTCTCGTCTTAAACGAAGAGGTTTCTCATTGGTTTCTATTTGAAGACTACATAAGGCGGTTCCCTTGAAGGCTCCAGTAGCTATTTTTAGAGCAGAATATTGGATGCTGTCTATTCTTTTTAGGTGTGTCTTACATGCTGATTGGTATGCGATGGACCCGTAATCTATTTTTGACCTGATTAAGGTTTGGTATAGTTTTATCAGACTATATTTGCTCGCTCCCCAGTTTGTCCCAGGCACACACCTCATGAGGTTCAGGTCTTTATTGCACCGGAGGACTAGTTGGTCGATGTGGTCTTTCCATGCGAGTTTTCTGTCAAAGATCATACCTAGGTATTTAACACTATTTCTGAATTCAATTTTCTGACCTCCTAGTGTTAGTTTAACGTCAATGTGTTTATTGTTTGAAAATATAATGCCCGTTGTTTTTAGAGAGGAAAATTTGAAGCCCCATTTATCCGCCCAGCCGCTAATTGTATCTAGTGTGTTTTGCATTATACCTGTCAATTTTTTTATGGAACGTGCGGTTTTCCAAAGGGCAGAATCGTCGGCAAATGGAGACTGTTCTACTTCCGGATGTTTCGTGTCAATTTCATTGGCTAGGCCATTGATGAGGATGTTAAAAAGGGTGGGGCTTATGACGCTTCCCTGAGGGGTACAGTTGTCTAATCCATGGTTGGTGGATAGGGTGTTTCCTATGCGAACTTTAAAATTTCTATTGTTTAGGAAGTTTTTTATCCAGTGTTGCATTCTTCCCTTAATTCCAAGTTTGCTTAATCCGCCTTTTGCCCTATTCGTAATGCCGGTTTCGGCCGCAAGGTGGCGCTAGCGCTCACGGCACTTTTGGTCTGTTCCGGTTGTCTGCTTGACTGAACATGTGCAGGAGGGAATGCGGGTGTTGTATTTCGTTTCGTTTCCTCAGATTTTCTCACTGATGGAGACGTCTTTGGTAGTTTACGTAAGTATAGTCATCAAGTCTAATTTTTACTCGTTTGTACAAGCATAATAAAAGCCGCTTTCTCAACAAATTGGGCAATCAAAGCTCGTCGTTGTTGTTGTTATAAAACATGATGGGTGGCCGGCAGTTCAGCCTGATTAAACGACACTCTCCTGAAAACAATCAGCAGGGGCCAGTTAGGTTGATCAAGTACTGTGAGAAATAATCGGATTATTAGTTAGCCCGACTACCATGTAGCTCTTAATGTAGCTGTATGATTATAATGTGATAAACAAGAACCCAACCCGCCTCAGTTGGGACTGCTGATAGTGTTTCATAATTTTATTGTGAAAAGACACACTGAACAGGAAATTAATTAACTTCTCATAAATACTGAGGAAGTAGTTTTTGCACTAATAGCTACTTATTTTTAATTTTTTAATTATCTAATTATTATACCATGTATTTCTTCTGCAAAATGCATTGAAACAAATGTATATATATATCTACATATTCCTGTTCTGTCCCATAACACACAAAATATTTTGACTGATTCACTTCCATAATTTATTCCCTGGGACCAATATTTGTCCTACTGACTTATCTTCTGATGCTTATCTTCTACTGCCAATCATTTTCATAATGGTGGGAGGCAGAGTTGGAGGACATAGATATTGTTTTATCTGTTCCAAACGGGACAAGCAGATTTTGTATGATGGGACGGTCATCTCTCTTCATAGGGTACCCAAGAAGAAAAAGAGAGCAGATTGGCTGAGAAGCATCAAGCTAGTGAGACCCAATGGAATAGTCACGGAAAGCTCCAGAATTTGCAACCTGCATTTCAAAAACCGTGTGTGTCAGCGAGGAGATGTTCCCACCATCCTTCACCTGGATCGAGAGAACCCACGAGCAAGCCGTCTGTTCACAAGGCATCCTTTGGAAGATGTGTCGAACAAAGGTGATTTGACCCGTAAGTTACGTGTACCTACTTACAAGCAAGGGAATGAAATCGAATACTTTTATCACACGAGTCACAATGCATTCTGCCATGTTTCAAGTGATCAAATGTTATAGGGGGGGGGGGGGGGTTGACATTCAACATTCTAAATTTTCAAGTGAACATTCTCAACAAAAAACATTAGATGAACTGTGGCATATCTTAAATGTGGCCCATATTTAGCATATTTTCACCTTCAGTGAATCTGCTTAAAGCCTTCACGTTCAACATTGTAGACTATCAATGCTATAAATGTCTTTCAGGTTTACAAGATGAACCCGGTGCCCAGTTAGAGTCTGGAGGTGCCAGATATTATGATGCGGAGGCTGAAATCCTGACAGATCCACATCATAACATGGTATCTTACAGCATAATCTTACAGCATAATTGAAACACCCTATCAGGTATGCAAGTTTTGTTGGAGGCCTTTCAAGATTAGTTTTAGAGAAGTTATTCTCTTTCTAGTTTCAGTCATCATTTGTTGAACACACGATACATCTTGAAGATGTTGTTACTATTGTTAAAGCGCATTTGCTTGCATTTAATATTTTAAATATACATGTAATGATTGGGGATATTTACCTAGAGAATCTCTCAAATGATTACCTGCATTGTGTTTTCATTTATCTAAATCAAATTAGTTTATTATTAACTAGTACATTAATAGCTGTGTGTATTTGTTTTGTTTATTTATTGGTTTTATTATTTTCATATTTCATCAGATCAAACCAGTAACAGTCAGTGTTGGTATTCAGGTGGGGCCCTCTTACACTGATAACCGTGGTCGTGTTGACAGCAGCATCCAACATGGGCCTTCCCTAAGTGATTACAAGGTAGCCTACTTATTTGTGAAGTTGTGTTAACATTTTATACTGATTAAGGAGCTGTTCCAGCAGTTGAGACGCAGGCTGCGAGACGAAACTACCAACAATCACTGTAGAGGATATTAAAGGTGATGATGAGAGAACCAGATTTTACACCGGTTTCAGGAATTTCGCAACGTTTTGGCTTATGTTCACCGGGATGGTTGAAGCTGGTGCTGATAAGCTCAATTATTGGCATGGACAGAAACGTACTGTAACAGAGGCCCGACACTTCAACAACAACTTGCAGAAGCCTGGAGGCAAACGGTTCCTCCGGCCTGTGGATGAGTTTTTGATGGCCATGATGAGATTGAGACTTGGACTTCTGGAAATGCATCTAGCTGATTTGTTTTGCGTTTCAACAGCAAGCGTTTCACGTGTAATGAACACCTGGATGAACTTTATGTTTGACTGCTGCCGTGAACTTGTACCATGGCCATCACGTGAACAAATTCTGACAAATTTACCTGCAGGATTTTCCCAGTTCAAGTTAGTGCGTGTTGTTTTGGATGCTACTGAATTCAAATGTGAAAAACCAAGTGGTCTTGAGGCTCAGTGGCAGACATGGTCTGAGTATAAACATTCAAACACACTGAAGGTATTGATCGGTGTTGCACCAAATGGACTTGTGACATTTGTTTCCACGTTATGGGGTGGACGTGCCTCTGACAGGCATATATTTCATCAGGATGGCCACAATCTTCTTCCTCGGTTGGAAGAAGGGGACATCATAATGGCCGACAAAGGGTTCACCGTGGAAGATTTGCTTCCACCAGGAATTGGACTAAATATGCCGCCGTTCATTCATGGACAACGTCAAATGACCCCTCAGGAATTCTTCAAGACACAGGACATTGCTTCACCCAGAATTGTGGTCGAGATGAAGATGGAGCAAATAAAGAACTATAGGGTGTTACAGGGAACATTTCCACTGACAGAGGTGCATTTGGCGGAGCAAATGGTTTTTCTTTGTGCTGCATTCACAAACTTTGATCAACCTTTGTTGAAGTGATGTGAACATGAATCATATTTGCACACAGTGTTCTCATGTAATCATTTGAAAAATGTTTTTTGTATTTTCTAACTTCAACCTAATTTCAGGATGTATATATGAAAATTTGTTTGCTGTAATAATAAAAGGTTGATTGAAAGTGAAGAAATATTTTCTTTTTGCTTAGATTTGGGTATCTGTAGATACATGTAACAAGCGAAGCCAGTCTTAAGATCATGACAATTTCTGACAACTCTGAACAAAGCTGAAAGTGGTGTATCAACATCAAGTTTAAAGAGTTATCGCCCCTGAATCCAGTTAGGTTTCTGAGATCTCTCTCTGACAGATATGTTACGGCAACGATTTGGTGTAAGACTCACGAAATATAATTTACAAAGGATTTGCTGCAAGTTGTATTGTCAGTCTTTTATCCAGGATATTACCTTTTCAGTGGGAGGTCTTACACCAAAGCCTTGTCTATGTTACCTTTGGGCATACACTCTTTCCAAATTCACCAAACCTTGTCCATATAAAATGAAGGAAAAATAACTAACATTACAATCAATCTATAGTTTATTATTGAAATGTTGAAAATATAGTTATGCTACACCGTACTGGTACAATAACATTATAATATATTAGAAGCTAAATTACTATAAAATACTAATGGTACACCGTATCAAACTACATATGTACATCCGTATCAAACTTATTCTCTGATATCAATATACAATCTAATACTCTAATATGTTTATAATACAAGTAGAAACTGTTTTAATGAAAACCAGGGTGTGATGAGTTTAGGCATCATTACATTATGAAATCTGGTGTTCAAAGATTTAGTATAAACACTAAATATCATTATTGAATTCAGTATAAACACTTGGCACGACGAACACGTTCACTGAACAATTCAGCAACAAAGTCGTGGTTATAAAAGTCCTTCAGCTGACTTAGCATCCTTTCCTCCCAGAATGAGGGACTAAACTGAACTCTTTCGACCTGGATACCTTTTTTTGTCCAAACGACAAAATCGGCCCAATCCATTTCAAAAACAGCCAGTTGCCCAATCACCTGGTAGTAAGAATGACTTTCTCTCAGTTTCAAGGCACCGCCCACCAACTCACTACAAAAAGACTTGTTCAAGGCACACTCTTTGGGATGGATGTTTCGGTTTTTGTAGGGGCACTTGATCTCCAAGACCCCAGATTCACAAAGATCGCATTTAATCAGCCCGTCCACACTGGCACCAAGATATGGGAACTGGGGGTTCACAAAGAGGCCTTTGTCGCACACATACAGTCTGCCTCCACAGACTCCTTTGTGATGATCGACATAGGCATCGGGCAAGTGTTGGGCATGGGTGTCTTCCTCTGAATCAGATGAGGTTTCGTCAGATGTCGAGTCATTCTCTAAAGCACGGTGAACACGGTTGATGAGGACTTCTTTTTTTCCACTGCGTTTCAGGCCCCTTTTCTGCAGGAACTCCACAAGCTGAGCCTTTTTCCATCCCTGTAAATCAGCAATAGTAAGCCTTACATCAACAGAAGCTATTTCAGCCTCGTTGTCAGAGAGATCCGACATCATTCAAACTTCTATAACTACAAATTGGAACAGATTTCGTGGAAGAATGCTACAAGATATGAAGTCTGATGTACAAACACAATACTGTGATTAAATAGGCCAAAAATCAAGGATTAAAAGATTAAATGTATCCCTGTCTGGAGGACCCAGTCACAGATTGAAAGATTAAAATGTTTGACATTACTCAAATTGTAAACAATGAGTAAGACACATGTGAGGATTATCCATAGTGTTTGAAAACAGGAATAGCTGACATGGATAATCCTCGTTTATTTGTAACATCACTCACCAAATACGTTAGAAGCCACCAACCATAGATTAGCTAAATAATATATAGCCCTCAAGAGTATGAGGGCTATAGGTCGTTCCCAGTCACCTCCAGCGAGGGTTTTAGATAATTTTATTACGAATCACCCACCTCTGAAACTGCCGTACACCTAATCTCTATCCCCTCCTGCGTACTATTTTAAAATCTTGAGCACTATTGTGAAATAGTAACGAATATATCGCCGTCTGAATTTTCCAGTGGACAACTTCCACTTTACACGCGCCATGTTCAATTGCAAACGGCCAGCACACATAATACAGTGACGTCACCAACATGGCGCGTAGAGAGTTGAAGTTTTCGACTGGAAAATTCAGACGGCGATATATTCGTTACTATTTCACAATAGTGCTCAAGATTTTAAAATAGTGCGCAGGAGGGGATAGAGATTAGGTGTACGGCAGTTTCAGAGGTGGGTGATTCGTAATAAAATTATCTAAAACCCTCGCTGGAGGTGACTGGGACCGACCTATAGCCCTCATACTCTTGAGGGCTATATATTATTTAGCTACCATAGATCTGCTCAAACTTGCCAAGTGAGGACAATCTAAAAAAACAAAACATTTGCAATTTATCAAGAAAATAAATCATCTCAATATGATTAAAGCTGATTGAAGCCTGGAGAAGCGCGACAATATTATCTGTGATAATGCCTCGACAATCGTGAGTAATCCTTTATCCCGGAGTCGATGACACGCAAGTTTCTAGTATAACTAAACAAATGTTTTATAACAACAACAACGACGAGCTTTGATTGCCCAATTTGTTGAGAAAGCGGCTTTTATTATGCTTGTACAAACGAGTAAAAATTAGACTTGATGACTATACTTACGTAAACTACCAAAGACGTCTCCATCAGTGAGAAAATCTGAGGAAACGAGACGAAATACAACACCCGCATTCCCTCCTGCACATGTTCAGTCAAGCAGACAACCGGAACAGACCAAAAGTGCCGTGAGCGCTAGCGCCACCTTGCGGCCGAAACCGGCATTACGAATAGG